>CALNHX010001926.1:0-199531 GCA_940337035.1 Agriotes lineatus
AAAGCGGAGAAGAGAAAACTTAGAATTTTTAGATACGTGTTCCATTCTCATCACAGATACGGCTGATAAAAATAAATATACAGAACTACATCTACTGAAAGAGATAATAAATGGGAACTGTACACTAATAAAGAAATTATATGCAAAAGTAATCTCCTAAAAGTGAAGATTTGTTTTTTGGAGGGAAGTAGTTTGAAACCAGTGTTCAGAAACTGTACAAAAGAAGAAAGTGGAAAAGTAAATCCCTCATCAAACGGTGTTAACAAAAACAACAAAACCAACCCAAAAGCTGCTAAGGAAAAAACATTTACACCCATATGCATAGTCGTTCGCCAGCGATTCGCCGGCGAAACGGCGGAGTTTCGGTACGCGCCGTACGAGAATTACATTGCATAGTCGCTCGCCGGTAAAACAAAGGATACGCATTACTATGGTTTTCGGCGGAGCGCTGGCGACGTGCTGCATGCACGAGGGACTATGCAATGTCAATTCTCGTACGGCCCGTAGCAAAACTCCGACGTTTCACCGACGACTCGCTGGCGAGTCGCTGGCGAACGACTATGCATACGGGTGTTAGTGCGTAAGTAGCAGAAGAAAGCAATATTAAAAAATCTAGTAACAACAATGGCATATTGTTTGCAAATCTCACAACTAACAAAAACATTGGCAAAGCATATGAACTTGCTGTTATAAGTCAAGTTACCAACAGCATTTTATCACTTAACGTGCAACCCAACGAGAATAAATCGCTGAAACAAGGACAATCTGGGCACTCTCGAAAATCCATGAAAGTAAAGGTAATCATTGGAGTGACAACTAATGTGAAGTAACCAAAGGATATATTAAAAAATTTATAGGCAAGGAATCTGAAAAAATAGTTATACATAAATTAAACACTAGCAAAAACTATAGCACTTTCAAGATAGGAATTCTTCCCGAACTGTACTCCCAATTTTCAAATCCTGATTTCTGGCCTTACGGTGCCACACTAAGAAACTTTGTTTTCAATCATTCCTACAGATACAAGGAAAAATCTGACCAAAGAGATATGCCCATTAAGAAATTTTAAAAAATTGAACACAAGAATTTTTAGAGAAAAAATAAAAACCACTAGTGGTACTAATGTGTTGTGCCTAATCACGTTGAAGTGTTTCATTCAGTATTCAATTCATTAAGAATAAAATGGATGAAATTGAAGCGCTTGTTAATATCCACCAGCCCTTTTGCTATGACATTTTGTGTTTTAGTGAACATCATTTTTTTAAATCTAGAATAAACTAGTTCAATATACAGTATGTTATACATGGTTGATTAAAAATAGAATTAATCTAGGAATAACAACAAATAGCAAGAATGGAGTATTACCCCATAACTAATTTACAGATTTTTATATTTAAATTTAGTCATTCCTATCACTATTGCGTTCCGATAGAAGGATACCCTGAGGGAGCAGTTTTTTGAGTCGAGCAACTCCTGACTTCTGTTCAAGTTAAAAATGCACTGCAACCAAACAGTTATATAGGTTAACAAAGAGCAGCATTGTGAATATAATCGTTGATCGTTATTACACCAAGTTCGGGATTAATTTGTTTGTTTTGAACATACCACGCCTCATTCACTGTTATCTGTAACACCTTATTTTGAAAAATTTATTACATTGTAACCGATCTAACCACCAATATGTCATAGCTAAATATGTAAAAAGTAAATGTGTACCAGACAGGATAATAAAATATGGACCTACCAGCCGAACGGTTGTTGGCCTAGAAAAAACAGACTGTACAATAAATTCAGTTTATTAATATTTTACAGCAATCAATACGCTTTGCTTTCCCTGAAATAAATCTAAATCTATTCAAAAACCAAAATCACAATTGGTTTATCGATAAGTTACAGAAGAGGACAGATTGTCTGCACTATTTATGACACCGTTATAATCAGTCTCCGAAATTGTGCCTCTGGATCAATTAACTTATCGGCAACCACCTTCAATAATTACTTTGTAGAAGTTGCAGAAAAACTGCTGCATGATTTAGAAAGCTCAAATGCCAACCTAATAAATAATAATAATAATAATTTATTTCACATCATAATTTCAAAATTTAGAATTAGAATATAAGAGCTATCAAATAATTATGTTAATACAAATACAATGTAAGTAACAAAAAGTAATTCAACAATACCGAAATAATAATAATTGAAATACCTATATGATACATGAAATAATTACAGCACGATGAGCATTGTGTACTGAAAAACTGAGCCTAAAACTGGTACATATTCTACAAATGCATGATACACAGATTTTAATAAATCTATTTGTACGATATTGTGTATTGAGTAACAGTGGTAGCCTGAACCGTTTGTTTATCCAATAATAGAATTATATGTGCACACTTGATAGGTCGGAACTGTTGAAGGCCTTTTTTCGTTATTGAGAAAGCAAGATACTTTGTTTTACTGATATTTAAGCTAAGGTAATTAGCATTCGACCAGTTTCTTACAGTTAACATTCTTACTGCAATTGCATTCAACACAACCTTCAATGTATCATGGTCAAAGATAATGGCAGTATTATCTGCATAGGAAGTAGTATTTATATCCTTTAGAAGCAGCAGATCATTTATATAAATAAAGAAAAAAGTAGGACCCATAATAGTTTCTTGTGGAATTCCTATTTCTACTGTTTTATAATCACTAAATGTATTTCCAATTTTATCGCACTGCCTTCTATCGTTCAAATAGCTTTTGAACAAAGTTAATGCAACACAATGCACAGCTTAACTAGTAGTATACCATGGGAGACCGCTTCAAAAGCTTTTCGCCAAATCCATTCATTTTTATCTAAGGGGTTATACAGCTTATTAGTTAATTGTTATATTTCAGCAGACATGATGTTTCAATCGACGTGCTATTACCTGTTTCATGATTTAAAAAAAACTAATATTAACAAAATAGGACGGTAATTACCTAGTTACTTTTTTTTCATTGCCTCCTTTAAATAAAAGTACTACTACAGCAAGCATAAAGCACTGAGGAATAACAGAATAAGATAGTACAGTATGTCTGCTTAAGTTCGCACAATATGGAAAACTTTTTTATTATTAATTTTACGAAAAAAAGTTAGTCTTTATAAAAAGTTCTGCATGGTCCAAAACTTTAAATTCAATCATCAGATATCAATTTTTTTAAGCCGTATATGAGGAATGTAAAAAAATATGAATTCTGCTCAAGAGTAAAGTACCTTTATTTGTGACAATATCGAAAATTGTTATTAAGAAAAGTTGATTAGAATCGAAAACTACGTTCAAATATTCAATTACACCTATCTATGATGAAAATCAGGTTTTGTTATTTTTCACATTTTTTTAAAGTTGTTTCATATGGAAAATCATCAAAATAATGCAACATACAGGTTACGAGATGTAAAGGTTATCAAAGTCTTAACGAATAAAGAGATAACTGAAAAAAGTTTTCGATATTGTCAAAAATAAAGTTTTCCATATGAAGCAACTTAAAAAAAATGTGAAAAATGACAAAACCTGATTTTCATCGTAGATAGGTGTAATTGGATAACTGAACGTAGTTTTTGATTTTAATCAACTTTTCTTAATAACAATTTTCGATATTGTCACAAATAAAGGTACTTTACTCTTGAGCAGAATTCATATTTTTTGACATTCCTCGTATACGGCTTAAAAAACTTTATATTTGATGATTGAATTTTAAGTTTTGGACCATGCAAAACTTCTTATAAAGAATAACTTTTTTTCGTAAAATTAATAATAATAAAGTTTTCCATATAGTGCGAACTTAAGCAGACACACTGTATATAATTGTAGATCTTAAGTAAAGGATGAACTGTGATATTTTTGCAGTTTTTAATATTATAGGTCATATTTTGTCTTAAACCGGAGCCTTATTAACTTTTAATTCATTAATATATTTTCTTATTTCTTCTTCTGCAACGGGCTGTAAAAGTATGTAGTTCTCAATAAGATAATTATGGAGGAATGTTTTATTACACACACCAGTAATCTGGTTTGGATATTATTTGCCATTTTTGAACCAATTTCAATAAAATATTTTTTAAAGCTATTAGCAATTTGTAATTTATCAGGAATAATTTCATCTGATACATTAATTTCGCTTGGAAAAGTTTCATTACCATCTAAATTAGTACTACCACTAACTTCTTTTATTACAAACCATATTTTCTTTGGACCATTTCTGCAATGCTATTTTATTTTTATAATAATTATTTTTAGTTACCTATTCTAATTGAATCACTCAAAAAATTCCTATAACGTTTGTACTCAATTTTTAAGGTTTCATCCTCAGGAGAAAGCTCCGATGACTTACGTAATTTATCCCGCGTTCTAATTGAATTGATTAATTCTTATGTGATCCAAAGCTTAAGTTTTACTTTTTTACAAGGAATTTTGTAAGTAACTGTTTGAGTAGAAAGGCAAATATAATTTTGAATTGATTCAATAAAACGATCAGTAGCTGCATTAATGTCAGTAATGTTTTGTAAAAAAAACCTTACTTTTCCCACTCCAACAGTTTCGTAATGTATCATAATTCAATTTTGAACTAGCAAAAGTACCAGATATTCTATGGCTTTCATGTATGCTTTTTATCACACAACCCATACGAGAATCGTCAGTAATATCATTACCATATATAACAAATTTTGCAATAATTTTATTTCATACCTTATAACAACTGTGATCGCTGTAGGTTTTGATAATCTGCAAGTAACACCATTTATACCTTGTACAGGATAGGCAAATTTCGATGCTTTCATAGGCCATCTCGATAACTATAGGAGATATGGAAAAATTAAACCCCATCCTCCATCTCTTTTTTCGAGAAAAGCTTAATGAGGATAACTTAAATGGGCTATCGCCTTTTGTTATCGAGTTATAAACAAAAGTTCTATTTTTAGACTTTCCGTTTTGTGGCTATATCTCGCTTATTTATGAAAATAGAGAAAATCAATTTCTTCGTTCTTTAGGAACTTTTATGATAAGAATGCAGTGGGGTAGTCAAGTTAAAAAAAAAAAACGTTTAGAATTTCGAGTTACAGCATAAAGTTTTATTTTTTTATATTTATTTATTTATTTATTTGAAAGTTAGGGAACTAAACAGGACAGATGTCCCAAAAAAAGTTCCACAAAGTGACATAAAATATGGAAAAAATTACAAAAAAATTAATACATTTGATTTAGGTAATACAATAAACAAATACTAGTGTGCTATACTAAACTAAATAAACTAAATACGTTAATTTATACCAACAAAATGTTATAAATTTATCGACAAAAAGCAAAGTGTAATTTCATTGACACGGGCACTGGCCTATGTCAGCAACTGTAAATAAATTTTCTTTCGAAATTGTTGTTTTGTTAATGAAAATAAATCTATACTAGGAAAGTGCTTGTTATAAGAGTTCATTAGTCGAGGCATAGTGGAATTTTGCATGGATAAAGTTTTGACAGAATCGACTTTAAAAACCAAGTGCATGCGGGTGTTAACAGGCGGCACATTTAAATTTATTAATTGTAGTATACCGTCTGTTCTATAAAAAAGGCCCCGCCTTCTAGCTACTTTATTATTTATTTTAGACCCAATATACCTTATATCAAATCAAATGGCACATAAAAACCTACATTTTAACACTATCAAAAAATTTTTATCTTCAATTGTTTCAGAGTGGTGACGTCACATGCAATTTTTTTAAATGACACTGTATATATTTTTTTACATTTTCTGGTAGAGGTTTTTTTTCTCTTTTCAACAATATAAATATTTTATGCCCTTACATAAGAAAATTTTCGAGAAAAATTTAAAAACTTTTTTATCAGTGGGAGGCCACCATACAAAACTATAAACAAAAGTGTAACTCAGAAAAACAAAACAATAAACACTTTAGATTATTCTGAAATCTGACAGTTAAAGCGTTTGGCTACTATTTGTTTTGTTTTTCTGAGTTACACTTTTGTTTACAGTTTTGTATCATGGCCTCCCACTGTGAAAAAGTTTTTGTAATTTTTCACGAAAATTTTTTTATGCGAGTGCATGAAATATTTATATTGTTGAAAAGAGAAAAAAAACCTCTACCAGAAAATGTCAAAAAATATATACAGTGTCATTTAAAAAAATTGCACGTGACGTCACCACTCTGAAACAATTGAAGATAAAAATTTGTTGATTGTGTTAAAATGTCGGTTTTTAAGTGTCATTTGATTTGATATAAGGTTTATTGGGTCTAAAATAAATAATAAAGTAGCTAGAAGGCGGGGCCTTTTTAATAGAACAGACTGTATATGAGCTATCAATGGAATTATGAAGCAATTTATAAAGAAAAAGTGCATCAGTCAAAATTCGGCGTTTTTCGAGAGTAATAAGATTCAAACCAGAGTTTAAATTGTCTTCTGAAATATTTAATTTAAATTTTGAATTTACATATTTCATAAATCGGCGTTGAATTGATTCGATACGGTTTTTATAGACAGCGTATTGTGGATTCCAGATGACACTACAATCATTCAGATTACTATTTACGTACGCGAAATACAGAACCTTGACAGATGCTACATTTTTAAAATCATAAGAAGTTCTCATAAGAAATCCTAACATTTTATAAGCTTTCTCACAAATGTTGTTAATATGATTCTCATAGATTAACTTGCTATCAAAAGTGACCCCTAAGTCTTTTATTTTGTCGACTGTTTTAATTTTAAAAAATTGTAATAGGAGATTAGTTAAGTCAATTTGGTGTTAAAGTTTGCATGATTAATATTATATTAAATAAAAATCATTAAGTCGTAAATAGTTTAATAAATAAGCAAAAAAACGTTTCGCACAATTAAATTGGCTTCATCAGTTTATGATAATAAGAGCATTATGTTGAAATAGTTAAATGGAAAATTACAATTCTGAAAAGTTAAAGAATAGGTTAGCGAACTACAATAAAATTCCCTTAAAAATGTGTACTTACGGTTTAATTAATTTTTGTAGAACATAACTATAATCATTACGACTTTTTTATATTTTTTATAATACTATTAAAGTAAGGAGTTAAATGATTAAATTTACATTTTAAATAAATAACTGTTATAAATTATTTTAATTAATATTTTACTGGCTTTCATTTCGAAGCAAGCAAGAAGTCTGAAATATTAGATAAAACTGCAAGGTTACATACAATATTTGCAATTTATCAGTAAGTGCGCAGAGGTTTAAAACTGGACATGCATTCGTTCAATTATTGCAGGGTTGTATTAAGTGAAATTTGAAAATTGTTATTATAAGGCGATATTAGCTAAGCAAAACATATTATTTAAGAAATGTGAAATTTTAGATATTTTATTTGAATAAATTGTGATAAATAGAACTTAGATTGTCAATATCAGTTCTATAATTAATTGCTGTTGGACTTTTTTGTATTTCAATCATTTCCAAGCATAATCTCTTTTTTAGATTGTTCTCTCTATGTAAGATTGCTGGTTTGTTAAAATTAAAATTATGATAGTTTTCGTTGGCATGATCTGTTAATGCTGTTTTTTGGTTAGATGGTGAAACTCTATTAACTTTTATTGAGTATTTGTGTTGCATTAATCTGTTTTTCAGTAGCTGTTTTGTTTGACCGATATAAGTGGAGGTACAGTTGCTACAATCAATCTGATACACAACTTCAGATTGCATGTTTATTTGGGTTTTATCCTTAAGGTTTGTAAAAAACATTTTACCTAAAGTATTGTTGTTATTATATGCAATTTTGAAATGATATTTGTTAAGTTCTTTTTTGATTTTTTCAGCAAGCTTGGGAATGTATGGGATTGAAATGTATTTATCTTGTGTTGCTATAAATGAATTGTTAAATTCATTGCCTAAACAATTAGGTTGTAATTCTATTGGTTGATTGAATTTGTTAATGTTTTTTATTTTATTGATACGTATATTAATTTTCTTTTTAATAAAATCTAAAGGATAATCATTTATACATAGTATATTTGTTATTATTTCTAAGTTTTGTTTATGAAATTGTGAAGAAGAGAGCTTGATAGCTCTGTCTACTAAGTTGTTAATTACGCTTGTTTTATATTTAATTGAAGTGTTTGAATTAAAATTTAAAATTTAAAATTTAAAATTTTAATTCAAACACTTCAATTAAATATAAAACAAGCGTAATTAACAACTTAGTAGACAGAGCTATCAAGCTCTCTTCTTCACAATTTCATAAACAAAACTTAGAAATAATAACAAATATACTATGTATAAATGATTATCCTTTAGATTTTATTAAAAAGAAAATTAATATACGTATCAATAAAATAAAAAACATTAACAAATTCAATCAACCAATAGAATTACAACCTAATTGTTTAGGCAATGAATTTAACAATTCATTTATAGCAACACAAGATAAATACATTTCAATCCCATACATTCCCAAGCTTGCTGAAAAAATCAAAAAAGAACTTAACAAATATCATTTCAAAATTGCATATAATAACAACAATACTTTAGGTAAAATGTTTTTTACAAACCTTAAGGATAAAACCCAAATAAACATGCAATCTGAAGTTGTGTATCAGATTGATTGTAGCAACTGTACCTCCACTTATATCGGTCAAACAAAACAGCTACTGAAAAACAGATTAATGCAACACAAATACTCAATAAAAGTTAATAGAGTTTCACCATCTAACCAAAAAACAGCATTAACAGATCATGCCAACGAAAACTATCATAATTTTAATTTTAACAAACCAGCAATCTTACATAGAGAGAACAATCTAAAAAAGAGATTATGCTTGGAAATGATTGAAATACAAAAAAGTCCAACAGCAATTAATTATAGAACTGATATTGACAATCTAAGTTCTATTTATCACAATTTATTCAAATAAAATATCTAAAATTTCACATTTCTTAAATAATATGTTTTGCTTAGCTAATATCGCCTTATAATAACAATTTTCAAATTTCACTTAATACAACCCTGCAATAATTGAACGAATGCATGTCCAGTTTTAAACCTCTGCGCACTTACTGATAAATTGCAAATATTGTATGTAACCTTGCAGTTTTATCTAATATTTCAGACTTCTTGCTTGCTTCGAAATGAAAGCCAGTAAAATATTAATTAAAATAATTTATAACAGTTATTTATTTAAAATGTAAATTTAATCATTTAACTCCTTACTTTAATAGTATTATAAAAAATATAAAAAAGTCGTAATGATTATAGTTATGTTCTACAAAAATTAATTAAACCGTAAGTACACATTTTTAAGGGAATTTTATTGTAGTTCGCTAACCTATTCTTTAACTTTTCAGAATTGTAATTTTCCATTTAACTATTTCAACATAATGCTCTTATTATCATAAACTGATGAAGCCAATTTAATTGTGCGAAACGTTTTTTTGCTTATTTATTAAACTATTTACGACTTAATGATTTTTATTTAATATAATATTAATCATGCAAACTTTAACACCAAATTGACTTAACTAATCTCCTATTACAATTTTTTAAAATTCAATTCAAAAAGTCAAAATTTAACTTATGACTGTTTTAATAATATTTTTACCAAAAACGTATTGTTTTGATATTCGTGAGGCCTTACGAGTAAAAGTGATGTGAAAACACTTATCAAAATTGAGGTACAATTTATTATCGTTGCAGTATTTATACAGGCGGTTCAAATCAAGTTGGATAGCGTGGCAGTCGGCGATGCAACGGATGTCAGAATATAATTTCAAGTCGTCCGCATACATGGAACTCATAGTCAGCTATGGTATCATGGGAAACAGAATTTCTTTCTTATTATATTGATATATCATAATATATAGGGTGTTCGGTAAAGAATGGGACACCGATTAGTCATAGATTCCTTACGTTATAATAAATCGATTAAACCTAATATAAGTACCTTAGTACAAAGTCCCTTGAGTAAGAGGTTACAAGGCCTTGAAGTTCAATTTTTTATTTTTTATTTCCACAAATGTAAAGATATCGATTTGAAATCCATTATATATGCTTGCTATCATGCACTACACTAATAAATTTTTTTTCATACATTAGACTTGACTGTAAGAGACACTTTACCAATTTTTGAAAACTTTTTTTAACTCTAACTACATTATCTGTAACATTTTTTGAAATTTTAGGTTATTATCTGAAAAAGAATGCCGGTTTGGCGTCAAGTAACTGTCATCTGCGGTCTTGGCCCATACGTAAAACGGTATTTTAACAAAAGTGTAGTGGAATTTAAAAGCAGTAGTCTAGTTATTGCTGCAAAACACATGGTGTGACACACCAAGGTAGAAGAATTGTGAATATTAATGAATATTAAGGAAAGCACAGGACAAAACAAGTGAATATCCTCTGAACCACAAAGGCGGGAATCGCATCTACTGATAAAAATAATACGGCACGACCACGCCTTGCGCGGTTGCGCGGTTGCGCTACGACCTTGACGGAAAGACCAACTAACAAACTAAAGGAGCCCATACACGTGGAAATGGAAGGCGCCGATCTTAAAAGCATAATGCAAGAAATGCAAACAGCATGGCAGGCGGTACAAGCAGAAATATTTACAGAACAACAAAACTGCCAGAAAGAGTTGCAGAGTAGTCTCTCAGAATTAAATGGGGTACTAAAAGAGATGAGAACAAGAGAACAGAAAATAGATAGGGAAAGGAAAGCGCTACTTAATAAGTTAGAAAGATTAACAGAAAAGTGGCAAAACCAGGGACCATCGAATGCCAAAAAAGGAATAGCGTATACTATAGAGGAACTTATGCAACTCCAAAAAGGTAAAGACAGTATGACGGAGAAAGAGAGCTGGCGAAAGAGAACAGGTGAACTGGGGATCAGGGCAAATAGAGGTAAAGAAGGGGAAAAAACAACTATTGTGATGGCAACATTGAATCTACAAGGAATTAATCAAGATGGGGCCCTAAAGCATCTGATTATAGAACTAGAAAGGCATAACATAGAACTATTAGTAGTCCAAGAAACCAACATTAAAGGTGAGCACATAACCGATATAGGAAAATATACTTTCTTTCACAGTGGAGGCGTAAATAACAGGTTAGGGGTTGGATTTCTTGTAAGAGATACTATACGACAACAGATAGTAGAGTATAGAAGTATTAACGATCGAATGGCGTACCTTAGACTCAGAGGACAATGCAGAAAAATCAGCATCACTAATGTCCATACCCCAACAGAAACGTCGGATGAAGAAGAAAAGGAAATTTATTACGAAGAGCTAGAACGGCAATACAGGAGAATTCCTAGCTACGATATAAAATTGCTCATAGGTGACTTTAATGCCAAGCTAGGAACAGAAGATAGAAACAAGCCATATATAGGAAATAATAGCTTACACAAAATAACAAACAACAACGGACAACGCGTAATTAATTTTGCGGCAGAACATGATCTCAGAGTCAAAGCTACCTTTTTAACACACAAAAAAATTCATAAGGGCACATGGAGAAGTCCCGATGGAAACACTATCAATCAGATAGATCACGCTTTAATAGAAGATAAACATTACAGCTTTATTACAGATGTTAAAAGCTGTAGAAGTTTTGATACTAGCTCGGATCATTTCTTGGTTAAAGTTAAAGTAAAACTACAACTACCCTCACCAGTGAACAGAATTAAAACACAGATCAAAAGGAAATGGGACTGTAGAAAGCTCATGAATGTAGAGGAAAAAAGTAATTATATGCAAGAATTAAACAATACACTGTGCAGAATAGAACCTGAAATGGACGTAGAAACTAAGTGGAACTTAATGCAAAGTTCCGTTAGACATGCAGCACAGATACACCTTCAACCGCCTCCAACTAGGGACAAAAACTATAATAACTGGTTTGATCAAGAGTGCAAAGAGATGCTAAAAAAGCGTAAAGAGGCCAGGCTAAAAATGCTAGCAGAAGAAACCTTAGAATCCAGAAGCAATTACAAAGAAATAAGAAGGTCCACAAAAAGTTTACTTAGGAGTAAAAAGCACCAACACTGTCTACAACAGATTGAAAACCTGGAGGCACGATATAACAAGAAAGAGGTACGGCTTTTTTATAAAGAAATCTCAACCATCCGCAAAGGTTACCAGGCGAAAACATGGTTATGCAAAAGTGAAGAGGGAAACTTAATAAGTGGAGAAGCAGGAGTATTACAAAGATGGATGGAGTATTTTCAGAATATAATGAACGATGAAGCTGGGGATTCGGGAGGAGACAGCATGATAACACAATTAGAAGTAGGAGTAAGTAATGAACCCACAGGTGAGGAATTTGAAAGAGCCCTGAAACGAATGAAATGTAATAAGAGCCCTGGAAGTGATAGTATTCAATTAGAGCTCATCAGAAACGGAAGCGATCAGTTGAAAATAGAACTACATAAATTGATGAAGCAAATATGGAAGGAGGAGCAAATGCCCAGTGATTGGAACCGAGCAATAATTTCACCAATTTATAAAAAGGGCGATAAACTAGTATGTGCGAATTACAGACCCATCTCTGTCATAAACGTAGCGTATAAAATTCTAGCGACAATTATTAATGATAAACTGAAAGTGATAGCAGATAAGGTTATAAGTGAATATCAGTGTGGTTTTCGTCCTAGCCGTTCTGTGACGGATCAAATATTTGTGCTCAGACAAGTGCAAGAAAAATGCTGGGAGAAAAACATTTCAATTCACACCATGATGATAGACTTTAAACAAGCATATGACAGAGTGAGCAGAAAAGCGGTCATTAGGATACTACAAGAACTTAATTTTCCCGAGAAACTAATCCATCTAGTTAAGATGACACTTACTGAAACTAGTAGCCAAGTTAAGATCCAGGGCGAGCTGTCGAACAGCTTTAACATCTCTACTGGACTTAGACAGGGAGACCCAATGGCTCCAACTTTATTCAATATTGTGTTAGAGTCTGTTTTAAGACAAAGTGGGTTATTACAAGACAGCAGTATATTTAGGAACTCCTATCAAGTCATGGCATACGCAGATGATGTCACAATAATGGCAAGAACGAGAGAAGGACTGAAGACATGTATAAAGAAGTTAGAGGAAGCAGCTAGTAAATGTGGGCTCCAAATCAATGAAAAAAAGTCGTACTATATAATTTTAGGAAGAACGAATAATCAAGAAAATGAGGAACTAAAAGTGACAAACACACTAGGTAACAAAATATATAGATTTGCACAAACAAGCACGGTAACCTATTTAGGAGCAGAAGTGAATAGTGGTAACGACATCGGTAGTGAAATTGATCGAAGAATAATAGCAGGATCGAGGTCGGCAGCGAGTGTTCACAAACTCATAACAGCAAAAAGTGTCTCGCGTAAAGTCAAAGTGCGTATTTATAAAACGATTATAAGACCGGTTGTGACATTTGGTAGCGAAACGTGGACACTGAGGCAACAGGACATCCAAAAGCTAAGAATCTGGGAGAGGAAGATACTAAGAAGAATCTTTGGAGGCATTAAAATAGACGAAGGATGGAGAAGACGTACAAATCAGGAATTGGAAGACATCTACGGGGAACCCAACATTGTGAATGTAGTAAAGCAGGGACGACTACGATGGCTGGGACATGTTGGAAGAATGTCAGACGCAAGAATGCCAAAGAAGATTATGATGGAAGAACCTTGGGGTACGAACCGCAAGGGCCGTCCGAGGAGGTCTTGGCAGAGCTGTGTACAAGAGGATTTAAGGAAGTTGGGAGTGATAGAATGGCAGAGGATTATAAACGATAGAGTGGAATGGAGGAAGATTACATTCAAAGCCTTGGGCTTATAAAGCCTGTTGTGCATATATATATCTGAAAAAGAATTAAAAAGCACAAAACTAATGTACTCTTACTTTTTCAGCCTAAAAGCAACCGTTTACCTTAAAATGCCCATCAAAGGTTTTTAGGTGTCATTAAGACGCGTACTTATCAAGTAGCCATGATCACAAAAACAATGGTCATCTAGTAAAACACAATGATAAATCAATTAATGACATTAGTGACATAAGAATTTGTTCTTTTATGTTTAAGAAAACGCCGCTACATAACGACTTCTAAAATGCTGAAAGGTTCGTTATGTCGCAGCATTTTCTTAAGCACAAAAAACAAAAACCTGATGTTACCAACGTCATTAATTGATTTCTTGTTGTTGTTCACTAGATTACAATCATTGTTTTTGTGATCATGGCTACTTGATAATTGCACGTCTTAATGACAATCAAAAACCTTTGATAAGCATTTTAAGGTAAACGGTTGCTCTTACGCTTATGAACTAAGAAGTACATTATTTTTGTGTATTTTAATTCTTTTTCAAATAACCTAAAATTTTAAAAAATGTTACAGATAGGTACCGAAGTTAGAGCTAAAAAAATTTTGAAAGATAAGTAAAGTGCCCCTTATATAGTTCAGCTCAACGGGCCATGAAGACCCAATGCTTGTTCTACTATCCCCCTCCATACTTTCTTATCGGTTGCCTTTCGTTCCCAGTTTGTGACCTTTAACTCCGTCAGGTCTTTTTGTACACTGTCGAACCATTTATTCTTTGGTCTGCATCTCTCCTTTCTCCCTCCTATTTCCCCTTTCAACCTCTTCTTGGTAACTCGGACTTCTGGGAGTCTGACTACGTGACCTAACCATCAGATTCTGTGGGCTCTAATTGTCGCTATAATATTCGGCTTCCCATGAAGTTCTGTTAGTTCTTCATTCGTTCTTCTATGCCAGGTTTCGTTCATTTTTTTTTCACCATAAATTCTTCTAAAAATGTTCCTTTCCCAGATTTCGATCTTGTTCGCTACACTTTTATTTAGTATCCATGTTTCACTGCCATATAATACCACCGATTTAATCACTGTTTGATAAACTCGCAGTTTTGTTTTTGACACGTTTTTTTATTTAAATACGTTTAATAACGCCCCCGCATTTCTGTTGCCTTTATTTAATCTTCCATCGATATCCACACTTTCACTACAACTGTTTGTTATCACTACTCCCAAATATGTAGGTATATTGTTCTACTTTTTCAAAAGAACAAAATTTTCCATCTACTGTGCTAGTTATATCTAAATTGTCCTCTATCGATGTACTTCCTTTTTCTACTAGCATGTATTTTGTTTTTTTTTTCATTGATGTGTAACCCTTTACTTCGTGCTACTTCTTCTAGTCTTTGTACTGTTTCTTTCAACTCATATTTAGTTTTCGTGATTATCATTAGGTCGTCGGCATACGCAAGAGATTGGTGTCGGTGATGTTGAATTGTGCCTTGTGTGTTGGATAGAATTGAATTTATTGACTGACGTTTGGCATAATTACATGTTCATATTTGACATTGGTGGTTGCATCGTAATAAAGTAATTCAACTAGAACGAGATTTGTGATGGTGCTACCAGAATTGGACCACTTCAGAGGAGATTGCAGAGTACCGAAGGATATCTAAGAAAGAAACAAGATAAGAGCTGTTGCAGTTATAAACCTGAAACTTACCAGGTTTGGTTGGAGTTGAAGCTGACGTTTGATAGAGGGATTGCAGCCAGAATCTGCAGGGTATTGGAGTGTTTGACAGGTGTAGGCTGTAGGTGTCAAACAAGGACAACATTGGGATCTTTTGGAAGCAGGAGGCACTGGTGTATGGAATTGTGCGAGTTAAGCTGAATAAGTGACAAGGTTTGTTAGTAATTAATATTAAAACATTTTGAATAAAGATCAATCAGTGAAATACAATAATACAAAGCAATATTTAATTTAATGAATTGATTAATGTAAAAATGCAATTGGCAATACCTGGCTTGATGAGTTTTGAAAATCGGTTTGACAGCAAATGTCATTAACTGTAATATTAAAATTCAATTAATAGAGATATTGATTTGGCGAACCACCTGAGATAAGAGAACTTGAATATAAAGAGGAATTATTATTTAATTGGAAAGGGCATTGCATTAATAAAAGGCTAGCTTTATATAGCCATATACATAATAGTATATTAGGTTTAATCGATTTATTATAAAGTAAGGAATCTATGAGTAATGGGTGTCGCATTCTTTACGAAACACCTTGTATAATATATTATACAGCGTCTATCATAAATTTGGACACATATGAATTTCTTTATTATCCATTTATCAGAAAATTATATGTTGATAAAAGTTTTTCCATGTTTTCAAACTAAAAATGCAATTGCCAAAATTTAAATATCTCGTTTCGTATATGAGGCAGGTTTGAAAATATGAAACGGCTCAAAATACATAAAAATGTTATTTGGGTAAGTTGTTTATAATTGAAAGGTGTCAAATATAGAGCCGCAGCCACCTATTTCAAAAAGCAATTTTTACTGGTTTTTCCAATTTTTTTTCTTTCAAAGTTATTATCGAATATGACATATCTCCATATCTGTTGTGGATCTTCAAAAAATATAATAACAAATGATCCGAACATCAACAAAAATTCAAAAAAATTATAATTCCTAATCGAAATGTTGTAACAAATTAACATATTTGTGTATTTTGAAAATTAAGGGTTCTTTATCCTTGAGCCATTTTTATCGGCAGCAAAGCGAGGGTGGAAGATATTTCTATAACTATGAGAGTTACATAAATATTGAATATATAAAAGTTGTAGGTACAAAGGTGGTGCACATTACTGAAATAGTTTTGATTATACAGGGTGGCTCAAAGTGTGGCAAGCCAAACTTACTTTCTTTTTAAATGGAATGCCCTATATTTGGGTGGTTTAAAAGTTTTGCATTAAAATACTAATCACTTTGATATCGAATAGTATGGATTGAACATCTAAAATGGTAGATCTGGGTATTAATGCTGTACAGGGTGCTCAACATCTACAAATTTAATAATTGCGATTTTTTTTAAATGGAATGCCTCTATATCTTTGTATTTTTGAAAAGCTCTTTTAATGAGCTTTCTTTTGATATGTTACTTCATACCTGTAAATTTCACTGCTTTGAGATATAAGTGTTTGAACATAAAAACACTTTAAGCCCCTTAAGATGCTTTATTTCAAGAGGTAACAAACGAACACCATTAAAATAATTATTTAAACACGCTCCAAAAATAAAAACACAAAACCAGGTTTAGCAAATATAAATGCAGTCGATGTTGATACAAGGAATATTAAACAAGAAAAACGACTGTATTTTTGAAAAGTACTTTTAATGAGCTTTCTTCGGACATTTCATTTGCAAGCCCTAAATTCAATCGCTTTTCAGCTTAAATATTCCCCTGCTTTTTTTCGTTTTTCCATATTTGTTATTTCTTGTTTTGAGTAGTGGCTGGATTTTTGTTTTCAAACTTGGTTTTATCTTTTTTTTTGGAGAGCACAAGTGTCTAATCATTATTTTAATAGCGTTTGTTATCCCTGGAAATAAAGCATCTTAAAGAACTTGAATTGTTTTTATGTTCACACATGCCTATCTCAAAAACAGTTGTATTAGCAGGTATGAGGTAACATATCAATAGAAAGCGCATTAAAAGGGCTTTTCAGAAATACAAAAATATACAGTTCCTTCCATTTCAAAAATTATAATTATTAAATTTGCAAATGTTGAGCATCCTATATAGCAATAATACCCAGATCCACCATTTTACACTAGAAAGGTAGTTCATGAAAAACATATTTTTTGATAAGGTTTTCTTTAATTAATTGTTTTATGTTACTTACAGTAGCAGTATTTTTTTGAATAAAATTGTTAATATCTCCAAAACAATTGACGTTAGGCTCATACAACTCTACATCCCAATGATTAGTATTGTAATGCAAAACTTTTAAGCTACTCAAATATAGGGCATTCCATTTAAAAAGAGTAGGTTTGAATTGCTACTTTTTTGAGTCACCCTGTACAATCAAAACTATTTTAGTAATTTGCACCACTTTCGTACCTACAACTTTTATTTACACAATATAATTATATGTAACTCTCATAGTTTTAGAAATATCTTCTACCCTCGCATCGTTGCAGGATCCTGTATTTTTGAACCTCCCCATCAACGAATTGAGATATTTAAATTTTGGTAAGCGCATTTTTAGTTTGAGAATATGCAGGGACTTTTATCAAGAATAAAGTTTTCTGATAAATGGGTATAATAAAACACATTTCCATATGTGTTCAAATGTATGACGGACACTCAAGTTCAAGTTTATTAAACCAGATATGCCCACTGTCCTTCTAAAAGGATGCTTTACAGATAACTGTTGAAGCAGCTCCCACAGTAAGTAGGGTAGTTTCCGATAGATGGCATTGTATCATTCCACAAGTTTAGACCATATATATATAGATAATACACATATATTGCTAGTAGGGCCTTGGAACGCCCGAAAACATTACGGCGCCGACATAGTCTCACTTAGAGTATAACGCGTATCGTGCGCATGCAAGGTGAATTCGAACTCCGCCTTTAGAAGCGAATTTTAAACTTGACCACTTCCCCATTGGGCGGACGACGCCACCGCCCTTGCGCACCTCTCACCGTTATACATTGAAGAGTTAGTTGTCTGTCTCACTTCCTTTGTGAGTTTCCCACTCATAGCCTCTAGCAATATAGTAAGTATTAGATATATGGTTTAAACCATAACCTGTGTTGCTGTGTTGTTTGTGTGAAATAAAGTTCTGTTCTCGTGTTTTTCTTAGTTAATTTGGCTCTTGAAAAGTGATAATGGATGTTCACTATGACTTCAGGATTGAAGGGTAAGTTTATTTAACAATCTAATACTAAAATCGGCTCATATACTATTAAAATTTGATAAATAATATGAACATGTAATTATTGTAAGGTTATGTTGAATATTGGCGTGATATGTGGGTACCACGTGGGCGTAAATACAGGTGTCCTTCGAGAAGGACAGTGGGCTTATGCACTAAGTTTTCTTTAGGGGAGCAACGCTTGCTGAGCTTCTCAATATACTTGAAGAGGATGATAACGATATTAGCCAAAATCCAATTGACATTGCAATCATGCCACCAACTAACTCCTGCGATGTATTAACAGATGAAGATTCGGGAGATAAGGATAACTTGAACATAAACAATTTGCCACCTACTCAACTACGCGCCGAAGCTGAACTATTTGAACAAACTTCTGACGAAGAATGGGAAGATGAAGACAAAATTCCCTTGTCCGAGCTTCGTCATTCAATTACATCCAGAAAAAGTTTTGACGATATAAAGAAAAAAATATACAAGTGGGGGAAACAGAAATTAGATAATTCAAGTCTTGATCTTGAGTGGCCTAATTTCTTTCTGTCTTCTAACAACCTTTCGCCAATACAGCTATTTGAAAATTATTTTGATAAAGAAATAATAGATATGTTACTTGCACTAATAAGTATGCAGCTGATAAAAACAGGTGGTCAGATGTTACCTCAGAGGAAATTATAGTTTTTTTGGAATTTTGCTTTTGAGCGGGTATACCGGGTGACAATGAGACTAGGGCCATGCTTATATCTTCTTTATTTATGAATCGATTTGGATAAAATTTTATACCAAGATACTAGACATAATTTCTGATTGGCTGATAGATATAGTCAAAATGGTTGACTTCCGGTTTTACCGGAAATGATACTAACTTTGTTTTTTTAAATAGAACACCCTGTATATTTTATATTTTTCTGCATCTACGAGTCAAATTACATATAATAGTCCTGCCAAATTTCAATTTTTTTAAAGAAAAAAATTTTTTTTTATTAATTTTTAGTTTCAGATAAAGATAAAGTAGTACATGATGCATATCGTTAGATTGGTAATGACATTTTCTATCTAATGGCAGAATGGCCCTTAGTAGGTGCCATTTAAAAAAAGTGACTTTTTCTTAAAAAACGAGTTTAGCAAATTATATTCTTTTATTAAAGGTTTGTTATTGACCTTATTGATAAAATAGCTATTATTAAGAGTTGCTAGAGTCAATTAGAAAAAAAATTCCAAGTCAAGGCCTTCTATGGTAAAAAATAAAAATTGAAAAAATATTTTTTTGTTTACAAAAATTGACATTTGGCAAAACTATTATATGTAATTTGACTCATAGAATTAGAAAAACATAAAATATACAGGGTGTTCCATTTAAAAAATCAAAGTTGGTATCATTTCCGGTAAAACAGGAAGTCAGCCATTTTGGCTATATCTATCAGCCAATCAGAAATTATGTCTAATATCTTGATATAAAATTTTATCCAAATCGATCCATAAATAAAGAAGATATAAGCATGGCCCTAGTCTCATTGTCACCCGGTATTTCAACTCCAAGGCGAAGAATGTTTTGGGAAAATTCTCCAGATTCTCACAATAATATTGTATCCGATTCCACGTCTCGAAATCGTTTCGAACATATTTTGTCAAACATACATTGCAGTGATAACAATAATTTAGACAAAAATTATAGATTTGCTAAGGTTCGGCCCTATTTTGATAAAATGAACTTAAGATTTCTGGATTTCGCCCCCATTGATCAGTTTCATTGTGTCGACGAAGCTATGGTGCCTTATTACGGGCGCCATGGCTGCAAACAATTCATAAGAGGCAAGCCGTTGAGATATGGATATAAACTATGGATCGGAGCTTCTGCGAGCGGGTATATAGTATGGTATGAACCATATCAAGGGGCTAAATCTGCAATCAAGGATTGCTACAAAAACCTAGGCTTGGGGCCTTCTGTTGTCTTGGAATACACCGACGTTTTGCTTTCAAAACATAAACTATCATACAGTATATATTTCGACAACTTCTTCACAACTTTGCCTCTAATGACAATTCTAACAGAGAAGGGAATCAAGGGGACTGGTACAATAAGAAAAAATCGGCTTGCAAATTGTCGCCTAGCTTCTGATGATGACCTGAAGAAAAACCGTGGAGACTTCCATTTCAAAGTGTCCAGTGAAAAATCAATAATAGTTGTCAAGTGGGCTGACAACAACATGGTTCACATGGTTTCAAATTATTACGGTGTGTTACCATTAAACCAGGTTACCCGCTATTCCCAGAAAGAAAAGAAACGAATTTCTGTCAAACAGCCACAAAACATAAAAAGCTATATAACACCAATATGGGGGGTGTTGACCGAAGTTACCAAAACATTAGTTTATATCGTATCAGTATCAGGGGTAAAAAATGGTATTTTCTCCTTATAGCACACTTGCTCGATGCTGCTGAGCAAAATGCATGGCAGCTTCATCGAGAACAGGGAGGAAAACTAGATCACTTGGCCTTTCGAAGAAATGTAGCCATGTCTCTGATTCAAAGCAACAGAGGAGAGAGGGGACTCAATTTATGTAGAAGATTCAATAGACCTTCATCCTTGAAGAATGTAGAGTCGAGGTATGATAGACTAGATCACTTAATTGAAGACAGGATAGACAGACAAGCCGTAGAGTTTGTCACAAGAAAGTGTCTACTAAATGTCGAAAATGTAATGTAACGCTTCATGTCCGTTGCTTTATCCCATATCATACACGGTTATAATAAGCGTCCTTTTTGTGTTCACACCAAACGTGTTTCTATCTTATATTTTTAAGAATGTAATATTTGGTTTTAAATAAAAATAAGTTCTTTAGACGACCTGGTATACATGCCCACTGTCCTTTTAAAAGGACGCCCATTATCCATGGACTCACTAGCATGCAGTTTTTTTTACAATTTTTTATAGTTATTATCGAGGGGTTAACCACTTCCCGCAATCTTGTCACAAATTCATCCGCAATCCCCGAAATCACAACGGAAATCCTTCGCAATCTCACCGCAATCCCGCAATCTCTCCGCAATCTATGCAATCTCTCTGCAATCCACGCAATCGCTCCGAAATCCACAAAATCCCACCGCGTGCTTTAGCCTAAAAACATCGTAAACGTATTATAGGTGGTGGAAATGGCCGGTGTGCGCATGACCTAGTCAGCATGCAGTCACCCTGAAACCTGATCGCCGGCACCTGCCAACCGCGTAATTATCAGTTTACAGACGGAATGTTTTGGTGTGCTGTCAAAATTACGTTCAACAGACAACAATAAAACAGTGCATACGCATACAAACAAATAGCAGGTAAGGGTAGCTGCTATTTCATTTCATCTTTAATTTCTTCAATATATTCAAAAACACACCTAACACGGGCACAGAACATTGCATGTTTGAAGCTGTTTGACATTCAGTAAAACTGGTTGGATGTATAGCTATGACAGGTTTGCAGTAGTCCACTAGTTTGTATTTTGACATTTTTGCAATTTACACTGCATATACAATAGTCCAGTTACATTAGACGGACAACCGCAGCATCTGCCAAAAAAAACCAAGTGAGCTGAAATTTGGCATACACCTTTATTTTGACATCCTTTATCTAATAGACTTGTCTGTCCGGGATGCTGTTTTGTCTGTCCGGGACGTTGTTTCAGCAGCCAAACCGTAAGAGATGAAGGTTATATGTTTGGAATGGTCATGTCAGGTCAGGAACCGAATTTCAGTCACGTGACGCTTCACGTGATTTCTCGAAAACCGGAAGTGTCAGTACGCTGTTTCAGCAGACAAAGAGAGCTGCGACCCTCTGCGCCTTAAAACCTCGATTGGTTAGGCAACCACTTTGACAGCTTCCAGAATGTTCCGATGCGGCGTACCACTTTGACACCTTCCAGGTCTGGGTACAGTTTTTGAAAAACGGTCTTTTTTGTTTTTTTAAATGAGACATTTGTCTCACTGGGTTGCTAGTTACAAATAATGTCTCAAAAGTTCCCATCGATATCGCGCTTGCGTTTTTAGTTATTCAAGGTCAAAGGTCACAGAAATAAGTTTTTCGCAAATATCTCGCTTTATATGGGTCGTATGGCTTTTTTAGTTATTACAAAAAATGGAGGCTAGGAAATTCTCTACAAAAAAGATAATACAGGTTTTTTACGTACAACTAACCATTCAGTAAATAACACACTGTTAAGTTTTGCAGACGGGTTTTACTTCCTTTTACGATAAAGAAGTATTGGATTCACCCCAAAAATTCGAAATTGAGTTTTCAACAGATCTTCACGGTTTAAAGTCTCCTGCACCCAAAAAACATGTTTTTGCTCATTGGTCTGTGTCTGTCTGTCTGTGAACAGAATATCTCAAAAACGAAGAGAGGTATGGCGTTGGAACTTCATATATAAGTTTTGTGTACTATCTAGATGCGACAGCTAGCTTTTGAAGAAAATCGCATAACCGGAAGTACGATGTTTATTCTTGTGTTTCAAAAACGGTTCTAACGATTTTTTTCAAACTTTACATTTTTATTACATTTTTAATGTAATAAAACAGACACACAGACCCACAGACCAATGAGCAAAAACATGTTTTTTGGGTGCAGGAGACATTACTGTTTTTTAAGTATGTGCCAAAGTACCTACATGCTAATCCGTTAGTATATAGTAACTATTTGATACTAAGAAAGATTTTGTTTTTTATTGTTTATATTTAATAGTATATTAACATACGTAGAAAGACCTGTTACCTGATATTATTTTATTAAAATGAATATATACTTCGACTAAATAAATTTTTTACTGTCGCATTTTGTCAGATTATCTTTATAATCCCGACACTGATTAATTCTTTTTTAAATCAGTATGACTATACAGCTACTTATTTATGTCCCCATATTTTCGACACTACTTTGTTTTTTTTTAATCTTCAAAATGGTTGCGGAAATCATCCATCAGTCTCACGCAATCGTTGGAAATCTTTCGCATTCTTTGGAAATCTCCGCAATCTTTGGCAATCCCCCGCAATCTTTGGAAATCCCCCGCAATCTTAGGGAATTCTCCGCAATCAATGGAAATCCCTAGAAATCCATTAAATTTCGCAATCTTGTCACATTTTTTTCTTAGTGGTTAACCCCTCGGTTATTATATGCCAATAGGAATCAAACTAACAAGAAATACATTTACATTTTGACAAAAAATATGTTTGGGCATATCTGGATTAATTCCATTGTCCGTACATTAAACAATACAGATTGGTGGCGTCGAGAATTATAATAACCATAATATACTCATTACTAATAATTAAACATGCATTATATTATAGCAAAGAATGTAACATAGGTGAATACTAACAATAAATAAATTACCTTGGCATTAAGCAATCAACAATTAAAAGTAAGGAATTCCTTAATTCTATAAAAATTATTGTCATATAAGAAAGATTTTAATTCTCCCTTAACCAAATTGGTACCATTAATGCACCTGAGGTACTCTGGCAGTTTGTTAAACATTTGATAGCTCGAAAATAAAAGTGCCTGTATATAGCACCTTCTGTTGTGCTGAAAGATGTATAACTTGTTATTACTTCTCATATCGTAGCTGTGAACGTCGCTATTGAATATTAGAGGGATGCTCTCATTTTTACGCTCATGCAGCATTTGTATATGAATAAGTTATATATCGTGAATAGTCTGTGTGTTTTAAAACTGTTTCTTGTAGATGTGCGTCTATTAATGGAAAACATCATGTGAAGAATGCGTTTCTGTATTATAAACACCCTGGAAAGATCAGCTTTTCCCTAAACTATTAAATTATAGCTTAAGTGAGACTGCACCAGTGCATGATAAACCTCAATGAGATAAGGTTTTGATACGTAGCGTTTAATGCCTCGCATTGTAAAAAATGCCTTGCTTAATTCAGAGCAAAGTTTTTCCAAGAAATTTACAGCAATTTTTTGGTTTTAGGGTGATGTCTCCACACTTGAATTACAAATGGGGCAAAGGTCTTCTTAGATAAACGTAAACACAAGAAGTTTTTCCTATATTCAATATGGGGTTATTGTGGTTACATCACATTTTAAACTGTGTAAGAATATTTAATATAACAATCAAACGTGATTAATTTTGTCAAACGGTCCGTATTGTAAGAACGCAATGACAGATAGGTAACTTTGTTTAATCAGGTATATTCTAAATGACAAGCTTTTAAATAGAAAACAAAGAAATATTAAAAACTACTTTGAAAATTGTGTTTTTTTATTATGTAGAGAAAATGAATAAATTGGCCCCACGTGATCTACAGTGTGTCCCAGGATTGATGTTACAAGAGGTGCGATAGACTAAAATTTTTTGAATATTACTTCAAGATTATGGGATTAAGTCCTGCTTGGTTTAAAGAGAATTTTAAGAATATTTTCAGATGTTGAAAAACAAGTTGGCCTTGACAATAAAGCGAAAACTATTTTACTTTCAGGTAAACTACCCTTTTTGTTCATGATACGGCAAAATTCTACTAGGAAAAGTTGGTCAGAATGAGAAATTATGGCCTTATACAACATTTCAGGAAGATCTGCCTACTTAGATTAAACCATTATTTTTTAGATTAAACAAATTGCATTTATTAAAAATTACAGTTTAATATAAGTACGTAGATCTTCCTAAAATTTTGTATAGGACCATAATTTCTCATTCTGAACAACTTTTCTTAGTAAAATTTTGTCGTATCATGGACAAAAAGGGTAGTTTACGTAAAAAGAAAATAACTTTCGATAAACTATCAAAGCCAACTTGTTTTTCAAAAACTGTAAATATTCTTAAAATACTTTTCAAACCAAGCAGGACTTAACCCCATAATTTATTTATTTATCGTATGGCTACACATGAGTACTAGTATTTATATCAAATATCTTAAATATTAACATTTAAGTTTTCAATCCAAATAACAGCCGATGGGGTGGCTCTCAAGAAGTCTTCGGTTGTACAACGGCTGGGCCTATTTACGCAGTCGTAAACAAGATGGTGAATTGTTTGCCTTTCTTTGTAAATTTTTCCAAAAAATTCTTTGTTCGTAGCTGGTAATCTGCAGGTACAAATAACGTTAAAGTTGAAATTATTGATTACAAAATTTATTCTAGTAAAAGAAACTTCACCATATTTAATAATATCGCAACCATTAACTACTAATGTGTTTTTAATATACACGAAATAGCCATAATAATAAAATTTTGCTCCGTCATAATATAAATTATATCCATGTATACTATAAGGTCCAGTATCAGTATCTTGCCAGGATTATGTAAAAATGATTACATGAAAAGTTGACTGTAAAGTCTCCAATAAAGCGATTATTTTGTAAAAAAATGTTAATACTTCTTATATCAAAATGAATTAATTTAATATCATCTCTTTCAAACAATTTACATTTTAATAATTTATTAACAATGTATCAACGGAGTATCACTAAGGTTAGCATAATCTACTTCATTAATAACATTTCTGTCCATCAGAAACTAAATATAGAAAAATGCTCTCTCACAAAAACTAAAATATAAAGGAAAAATTTTTAGCTTTATTTAATTACCCAAAACCTGAACGTATATTTAGAAAAGAATTTTATCAAATAGCATAAAACAATCATAATCATTTGCGCCAGAGGAACTATTGTTCCACCTTTAAAACAATGTCAGAGATATTGTAAATGTACTAAAAACTATAGCAGAAATTATTAAAAACATAAAAAATGTTGCTGTTGTCCTGGCTATATTAAAGGTGGCAAAAATAATGTGGCAAAAATAATTCAGGTGTATAAAAGACTCCCTGGACAAAGTGTCTCTTTGGTTCCACTAACTGGTAAAATTTTTGAAATAATTAGGTAGAATTTATAACAAATGATAAATTACCTTGAAAAAATGTAATTCTCAGTCCACAATAATATTGATTTAGATAAGGTGTTTCTACTTACAATGCTATTACAGATCTTTCAATTTACAACACCAAATATTTTTAAAGTGGTAATTACCTAGGATGCTTAGGTACTAATTTATATAACTCTTAAAAAAGGTATTCGATTACAAGTGCTATGGATTATTGATAGATGAGTTGAAACTTTACGGGTTTAACTAGAATACTATAAACGTGATAATCTCTTTTCTTACAGATAGAGTTCATTTTGGTAAATTTAAAAAATAATATGTCCGCTGTCCCCTCTGTTCGGCAAGGGTCAGTTTTAGGTGCTACAATTTTTTTTATGATACAGTATGTCCACAGATTGAGTTTACAAGATGAACTTTTTTATTTTTTATTTTTCGTAGGCCACTCTTCATAAAAAGTTTTGCTTCTTACAAAAACCACAGTGCTATAGAGAAATTTGAAATTAAAGGGCTTTACTCAAAACTTCCCTCGCAGTGGACGTTGTCGACACAAAATTGAGCAAAGCTGTATTTTCGATAAACATATATTCCTTTAGCAAAATGATGGTTAAGCGCAATGTTTTAATATTGTTGACAATATTCTATCTTAAGTTACTCAGAATTAGGGGCAGATGGGACAACCGAGAAACCAAGAAATTTTAAGATGGGCACGCGCCCGGTGGTCCGCTTTCTGCAAGCAAAAGCAATTTCCGGTGCTAGTTTATAGTTTTATGAGGATACTTTCATAAAGACAACAAGTGGTTGTTGTGACACTAAATAATTTTAAAAATCGAAGGAATCTTTGGGTAAAAAATATCTTCACGTTTCTAATAATACTAACCGCAATTTTTAAATAAAAAAAATATATTATCCTTAATGAGACTCGAACTAGTGTCTGCGAACGAGCCCGAACATTGGATTCCTTTGTTCACCGGTGAAGCATCGTTGCGCTGACTGCGCCAAGCTCGCGCTGGCAATTCTTGCGACTCAGGTTTATTTAACTTAAGGCACTTATTCATTGTTCCTTTGTGTCTCGTAGAACAGTTATTCTGTATTTGTTGATTCCCATTTTTGGCTAGGATAAAGCCAGCACTATGTACAAATTAGTACTTTTATGTATTCCCAAATTCAAGCAAAAATAAACAAAATTTTATTGTTTTAAGATGCTCACCCTGTATATATTTGTATGAAATTGTACCGGTTTCATGCGCGGTAGATATATAATATCCCTTGATGTAATACGAACAGCGGTTCCAGGGGGAACGGTAGAAGAGCTTAGGGAAGAAACAAAGAAAAGATATATATGTATGCAAAATATCGTCTTCCTCCGACAAATAGTTTTTGAGCTATATTGCCAACAGACAGACAGACAGATGGAATTGAGAAAACCTGTTTTTCGTCATCTAGGGACCCTGAAACGTGAAGATCTGGAGAAATCTCGGAAGGTAATTTTTTTGCGATTACAATACTTCCCCGTCTTTCAGACGAGGAAAGTAGATATACGAAAATCGCTAAAGTGAGAAGAACCTTCAATTTTGACATTAAAGGAAAATGTTATAAAAAAAAGCTATTTGTAATAAAAACTAAAGTTTAAGTAGAAAATTTCAGTATCATATTAGCAATTACTAATATTACAAAATCCAAAAAAATAATAATTAAAAGACTATCACATTTCGTAGAATTAATTTTCATAAAAAGTTTTGTTTCTTACAAAGACTGCAGTGTTATGGATATAGGTGATTTTCCAGTTGAATAATTCTAAAATTGTTTCTTTTTTTTTCCTATTTTTTTATTAACTCCTATTTTAAATAGAACACCCGGTATATTATTACGTTTTTGAATTCAGCTTAAAATTTTAGGGAAAATTTTTCTCTTCAACTAACGCTCTATTTTGTACCGTTTTTGCAGAATTTGTAATTTTTAGAAATTTTTGACAAATGCTTAAAAATTTAAAATCAAATTTTTGGCTAATTATAAGATCACTGTAAAAGGAAGTTGTGTGCGTGTATCACACCAGATTTTTTTACATATGCAAAAGTAGGCTGGTAACTAAGTCATACCTGTTTCTGTACGGTAATGGTCCTTTACCCTACATGGCAACCATTACCATACTGCAACCGATAAACTATTGAACAAACCACGGATGTTATGAATCATAACAGCCTTAGATGTCTTAAAATCTTCGTGCTACGAGCTTGAATTTCAAAACAATATCTGCGGCAGTTATGATACTCATACTTTGAACGTTTACTGTAATTTTTGATGTTTCATAAAGCTTATGTCTTGTTTGAGGTTCTTCTAATAAATTGACAAATGGCTGTTAACCAATGTTCAAATCTAAAACAGAAATTCCATAACACTCTCTGTCCCACTTTTAAATGGTCTCATGGCTGAAATATGTCATTGAAGTTGACTTTTCTCTTACTGACACAAAGTGTATGTTGGTAAACAACTTGCATCGCTTGTCTTGTTAAAAGGTCGTTTACTGTCTACTGAACTGACTCAATAAATGAGTCTTTACAGGCAAGATGCCTATAAAATGTTGCCATGGCGACTTTACAAGCTACTTGTTTTCTAATAAACACATTCTTTATTAATCACTTAATATTTTCAGCAAAACGAAATAAAACCTACACAGCTCGCTTGCAATTAGCCTTTATTGGGGCTCACCGGATATAAATAAAAGAATATCGTTAAGACTACTTCTTTATTTAAATGTTTTGCAACTGTTTTTTTTTCATTTCTAATTCTACTCTTAAAGTTTCCATTTTTAATTTATGTTCATCTCTGATACACTTAATTTTTATCAAATGCTCTTCATGGGCCATTTGTTGCTACTGCAACACGCGATTGCTCTGCAGCTCCAACAAATCTAATTTAGCTCTCGCCAACTCTGTCCACGTAGCATCTGATGTCTTCTTTTTTGCAGATCCAGCAAAAAATGATTTATTGTCAAATAAAATATTCACACCTAAGTCAATAATTTTACATACTAGTGGGTGTGGTGATTTCACTCTTGGAACCGCATGCTGGTTGAACACATTTTTTTTCCAATGACAATGCAGTATGCTTTGGCTGACAAAGCATTGCGGGCGTATAGCTTCCCCAGTCTGAAGCTGTATTAGATACTCCTACAACTCGAATTTAATTAAGCACGGGTTACTGTATTTCTACAAACAACTTACGATCATGCTTGTGTGCACTATCTGACGATGCACTGCTCTGATAGATTAGAGTTTCATCAGCTGGTTGTACATTGTCTACTAATAAAAAATAATATATGTACTTAACATTATCCGTTAATTGTTTTTTAATTATACATACCCTGAACTACATCCCAGTCAGTTCCGAAATGTGGCAATGCAAGTTAATTTGGAGTAACTACAAACAAGATACAGTGTGTCTGCTTAAGTTCACACCGTATGGAAAACTTTTTTATTATAAATTTTACGAAAAAAAGTTATACTTTATAAAAAGTTCTTCATGGTCCAAAACTTAAGATGTAATCATCAGATATAAATTTTTTAAGCCGTATACGAGGAATGTAAAAAAATATGAATTCTGCTCAAGAGTAAAGTACCTTTATTTGTGACAATATCGAAAATTGTTATTAAGAAAAGTTGATTAGAATCAAAAACTACGTTCAAATATCCAATTACACCTATCTACGATGAAAATCAAGTTTTGTTATTTTTCACATTTTTTTAAAGTTGTTTCATATGGAAAATCATCAAAATAATGAAACATAGAGGTTACGAGACGTAAAGGTTATCAAAGTTTTAACGAATAAAGAGATAACTGAAAAAAATTTCCGATATTGTCAAAAATAAAGAGTTCCATATGAAACAACTTAAATAAAATGTGAAAAATAATAAAACCTGATTTTCATTGTAGATACGTGTAATTAGATATTTGAACGTAGTTTTCGATTCTAATCAACTTTTTTTAATAACAATTTTCGATATTGTCACAAATAAAGGTACTTTACTCTTGAGCAGAATTCATATTTTTTGACATTCCTCGTATACGGCTTAAAAAAATTGATATCTGATGATTGAATTTTAAGTTTTGGACCATGCAGAACTTTTTATAAAGAATAACTTTTTTTCGTAAAATTAATAATAAAAAAGTTTTCCATATGGTGCGAACTTAAGCAGACACACTGTATATTCATAATTAGATATAACACCAAAATATTAAATACAGTACATTTTATGTTACTTTTTTATTAATACTCAATTACCTTCTACTGTAAAATCACTCGCATCGCCACCAAATTCAGATGGCAGCCCAGTCACCTGGCTTCCCAACATTTCGTATATTGTTGCATCTACTTCGGTAATTTTGGTTTTTGTAGCTGCTCCACCACCTGTGATCCGCCTTTGCAATTTTATTTCTGCGAAATGTTTCTTTGAACGTTTTTTAATGTTCTCGTATTTCCGCCTCAACGTGTTTTCATCACGGTATACCGCGTTACTGGCATTAAATTGTCGATCAAGTTCTGCCCACTACTCAGTTTTCCCTATACACGAGGAAACATCTGTTTTCTTGCACTCCAATACATTGGTGGTAGCTCGCTTATATACTGTGCTATCTTCTGGGGAGAATTGTAGTGCCATGATAAATACGCAGGCCTACGTGCCCGTCCAATCAGGATAGTTGTATTGGAATTTCTCCATGACATCACAGGTCGAGGTGGATGCAGAATCGGACATTTTACCTGCTTTGAAATTTTATCATCGCCCGAGGGTCGAGCAGCGTCAAACGTGACGGGAGATTAGCTGCCGGCAAATGTTAAATGCATTCATTGCGTGAAGTAGTAATAGCAAGTTGTATTACTAGGGAGGAAAGTGTATCATTCCGTCCCGAGTATGTAGTTCAATGCTGTGCCGGTGTCCTGTACAAACCAATTTGTGATTTATTTAGGAAATCTCTAAGGGAAGGCGTTTTTCCCGATATATATTTTTATTTTATTTTTTTTTAATATTTTTTTAATTCGCACTCAGCCAACTGCCGTCAGGCCAATTATAGGCGTCGCTGTGCATTTATGTGGACTTCCAACCCCACTAACGACTGTCATGGTATTATTATGACATCTGCGACAAACTATTTCAGTGGCAGCCGTACCACGAGGCGCCGAGCGAAGCAGCCGTGGGACTCCCATCCAAGTTCTGACCAGAAAGAGCATTGCTTAACTCTACTGATCGAACGTGAACGCTTGTTCAAGCTACACCACCCGGGACCTAGATCCTTAATATGATTCCTAAAATTATCGAATCTATTGTCTCCGGTAAAATATCGTCCTTCGTTAATTCAGCTATGATCGAACAGCAGCATGGTTTTGTAAACGGCAAATCAACGGTCAGTAGTCTTCTGATTATTACCCAAAAATTGCTCGAATCCTTTGAAAAAAGCTACCAAATAGACATCATTTACACCGATTTTGCTAAGGCATTCGACAAAAGTATCCATCCCATTGTTAGTGGACAAACTTAGTAAATTCGGTTTCCAAGAGCTATTAACAAAATGGTTCAGAGCCTACTTGTCACACAGAACCCAATTTGTCAAATACAAGTCCTTTATTTCTAGTAAAACTAATGTGACATCAGGGGTTCCGCAAGGATCGCACCTTGGACCTTTATTATTTATTATATTCATTAACGATATTCATGCATCCTTTATCGATAGCGAGTTTCTGTTATTTGCGGATGACTGCAAATTTTATAGGGTTATATAAGATCAAGCAGATTGTAAGCGGTTGCAAAACGACTTTGACAATATGGCTAATTGGTGTGTGTCTAACAAAATGAAACTGAACGTAGAAAAATGTAAAATACTATCCTTTAGCAAGAATGACACCAGAATCCACTTCAATTACGGTATCAATGGAATAAAATTAGAATGCGTCATCTCAATTAAGGATCTCGGTGTCATTTTTTATTTAAAATTATCTTTCATACCACACCTAGATAGTGTTGTGAGCAGAAGTGTGAAATTACTAGGGTTCTTATAGAGAAACACCGACAATTTTAGAGATATTGAAATGATTGTGACACTCTACAAGTCCCTGATATTACCAATACTAATGTACGCGTCCCCGATCTGGTCTCCATATTTTGATGTTCACATAAAGCGTTTGGAAAGAGTACAGCACAAAGTTTTATCATATGCGTCATACAAAGTGAATCTGCAGAACCCCAGACTAACCCACGACTATGCCGGAGTTCCCTAGACTAACAAACATTTGTACTTTAAAATCCAACCGGGAATATGTAGACGCCTGTTTTTTATATAAAATAACTAACGACCTGTTATCTACTACTCACCTTAAATCGCTATTCACATATAACGCCAGTCAATATAATCTTAGAAATTGTCAAAGGTTTGCCATCTCCCCCTATAGAACGTCTTATTGTTATTTCTCTCCGATTGAGAGAGTGTTTAGATTAGGGAACACAATAATCAAGATGTCGCTCAAAGGCTTGTCGTGTGTCGAGTGTTCCAAAAAGTTAAATCGTTATGATGATGCGATTGATTGTGCGGGAGAGTCTTGTGGTTCATTTCATTTGCAATGTGCTGGGCTATCTATTGAAGCATTTCGAGCCATGTGTGAAGACAAAACAACTAAGTTTTGGAAGTGCAATAAGTGCAGCACGAATGTAAACATAGGTGACACTCAACCTGATCCACTAAAACGCATGATCGAGCATATCACCGAGCAACTAAAGGTGTTACCTGGTTTAAATTTGAATGTTGCCACGCTCATGCAGTCGTTCGATACTTTTTCTAAATGGTTCAACGATTTAGAAAATCAATTATCCAATATTAAAGTCGATATGGAGCGAAGTGAGAATAAAATTAGCGAAATGGAGACTGTTGTAGCATCACAGGAAGTGGAAATAAAGAATCTTCGAGCGCAAATTAACTCTATGGAACAATATACTAGAAACAAAAATATTGAAATTCATGGTGTCATCGAAACCCAACAAGAGGATCTAAATTTGGTGCTACATAAAATTGCATCTAAATTAAATATTGATTCGTTTACCATGGACTGTATCGAGGCCATGCATCGTATCCCTAGCCGCAACAATACAAAACCCAAACCGATTGTTGTACAGTTTTTAAGTCGTAAAACTAGAGATGTATTTATTAATTGTGGAAAACATCTGAAACTTACCAACAATGACATTATAGCAAATAGCGGTGCCGGACGTATATACATTAACGAGCATCTTTCTCCATTTAATAAAAAATTGTTGTGGCATCCTAAGGAATTAAAAAAGAATCTGTATTTTAAATATGTATGGACTAAAAACGGTACCATTAATATGAAGAAGGATGACAATTATAATGTTATAAAAATTTGCTCGCTTGAAGATCTCCCTCAAATCTAGGAGCCTTCTAACACATCTGCTAATTCCTTGGCATCTAAACTACCCAGTCCGACAAATATTCAACTGTAAACGAATTTTACTTAAATATTCTGAACAACGATTTCGATATTATTTTAATTACTGAATCATGGTTACAAGATGGTATTTCGGATAACGAACTGTTTGGTACTAATTACACCGTATTTCGAAAGAACCGAAACATTGTGGCGACTGATAAACAAAAAGGTGGAGGATTATTGGCAGCGGTGCGGTCACAATATCAAGTGCAACAGCTAAATACTAACTCAGTGTGCGATAAATTCTGCGATATACTTTACTTTAAAGTCAATTTCAGTTCATATTGTTCTTTTTATTTTGTATTAATATACATCACAGATGCTAGTAGAAATGATTATGAACTACTTTTTGATTTCTTGGGTAGTCTGTCTTTTGTTTTTGAGAAAAACTGCATTATTGTTGGCGATTTTAATTGTTCTGATTATCACAAATATCATTTTAATAATAATAATGCAGACTTGCTTCCAAAACAAAGGCTCCAATTAATTTTATGAAATTCTTAGATTTGCAGCAACTGAATTATGTTACAAATGAAAAGGGTAGAATACTTGATTTAATTTTATCTCGTGTCAGTGTTGACATATTACCGGAGGCGGATGGTCTTGTAGTTCCTGACTCACATCATCCTCCTTTACTTTGTTCTTTTGATGCTAATGTGCGGGGGTGAAAACTTGCGGAGCTAATCAAGAATTACTATACAACTTTAGAAGAGGCGATTATGACTTGCTCACGAAATTAATGAGAAATGCTGATTGGTCTCCTATTTATGATCTAAGTTCTGTTAATCAGGCAGTTGATAAATTTTATGATATTATATATTCTGTTTTTGATGATTGCATACCCAAATTTATTAAAAGAAACAGCAGGTATCCTCAATGGTTCAATAAATCAATTATAAAAAACTCAAAGAAAAGTATAGACGTCTTTTCAAATCTACAGGTTGTCAAACACATTACAATAACTTTAAAAAAATACGTGCTGATACCAAGAAACTTATAAGTGAGAGCTATCGAGAATACCTATCCGATATAGAAAATAATATTAATGATGACCCCAGGGGTCCCAGTCGTCATAAAATCATAAAAAATCATAAAATTAATAAATCTGTCATAAAACGTCATAAAATGAAGATTTTGTCATAAATTAGTTAAAAATACAATATAATTTGTACATAATTAAATATTACATCATTTTCAATACTTCCTTTCTTGAGAAATATAATTTAAAAGTACCGTGTGTGGATAATGCATGCGGGAGGCGAGCAGATGTGTGATCTTTAACTTACTGTTGTGGGTATGCGGCACGGACGTTGCTTCTAGATTAACGCTGTGCTGTGTTTTAGATGCATCGGATGAATCCGAGTAATACTTACCGCTTTGCTTGATAGTGACATTGTTGATGGCTCGGCTAGTACAACATAACCTCAACGTCCTTTTGTGCAATGGATTGTGCAGTACGTTGTAAATAAAATTTTAATTATTTGATGCTGTACTGTTGTAGCTGTAAGTAAAAAATCCACATGCTTGGCCATACTTTGAGGTTACATTTGATATAATTATTTTAAGGTGAAGATATTCACTAATCACTAATAAAAATGGGGCCAGGTAGGCAAACAAAGTATAATCAAGATTGGGAAAATAATGAAGAAACCCGGGATTGGTTAACAGCAGACTTGGCTAGTACCTATTAGAGATGTTCCGAATATACAAAAATTCGTATTCGCGAATACGAATACCGAATACAAATACTCTTATGAATATTCGCGAATACGAATACGAATACGAATACATGACCGTGAGTGAATAATACCAACATCAACATCGTTTTTGTACGCGCTGCAAATTTTAGAAATAGTATGGAAAATAGTTTTGTTTTTATTTAATGTTATAGAATGGTTAATATTTTAAAAAAATGTTTTATTTAATGTATGAATACCTGTTTCATTTTTTATTAAAATTCTTATCTATATTTCTATAATTTTAATGTCAAATACTCGTATAATATTCGTGTTAATTTTGGCGAATACAATTACGAATACAAGTATTCGGAACATCCCTAGTACCTATATTTTCTGCATTTTGTAAATACTGCAGCAAAAGTTTTAAAATCTCTGGGAGTGGAATATGTCAGATTCGCAGTCATGCCAAATCTACTACTCATGTAAGAAATGCAAACCTTCGATTAAATCTGGGAAATCAGAGTACATTTCAACGAGATTCTGCTGGAAACGTAATGTTACAAGGAGGTAAATTCATTTTGACCCAAGAGGAGATTGTCATGACGGCAGAAATATTATGGGCACTGAACTGCTGCTACTCAAATTTTTCGTTTCAAAGCAATAATAACAGCAATAAATTATTTCCAGCAATGTTCTCAGATTCAGAAATTGCAGCTAATTTTAAAATGTCCGAAACCAAAATCAAATATTTGATTCAATTTGGAATAGTTCCATATTGAATCAAATATTTGATTCAATTTGGAATAGTTCCATATTGAATCAAATATTTGATTCAATTTGGAATAGTTCCATATTTGACGGATTACCTAATTGAAAACTGTTCCAAGACACCATTAGTTTTTTTCTTCGATGAGACTACTACCAGTCAGGTCAAAAACAATTCGACGCTTACGTTCAATATTTTTCTAAAAAAGAAGAAGCTATAGTTGATGGCTATACTTATTCATTTTATTTGGGGCATTGCACGTCTTGACGATTTGAGACTGCAGTTATTCGAAATTTTAATACTTTACAACTGGATGTTGCATACTTATTACAAATAAGTATGGATGGACCGAATGTAACGTGTCATTTCATAAAAAATTCGAAAAGGAAGCATCTGCAACTTTTTTATTTTTATAATAAAGTTTTATTTTTTGTATGTGTACAAAGTATCTATCTATATTATGTAGTTGTTGTTATAATACAGTCAAAAATGTATGTTCAAATAATAAACTGTCTAAAATTTAAGCTTTCATTTTGAGCCATCTCCAAAAAATGTCATAAAATTTATTATAAAATCTTTAAAAAAAGTCATAAAATCATAAAAAAAATCAGGAAATCTGCGCTGGGACCCCTGTGACCCTAAGAACTTCTGGTCTTTTGTGAAAAGTAAAGACAAATGTGCAAACGTTCCTAGAACAATGATTGATCATAATGGCTTTACAGTTGAAGGTGGTTTGGAGGTTGTAAATACTTTTGCTGATTTTTTCAGTAGCTGCTATGTTAATGGAAATAGTAACAACTTAAATAATAATTTGTTAAACAACTCCAACACTACTTCAAATTTGAATATTAGTGTCTCTAACTGTACAACTCCGGAGGTTCTTGGCGTTATTAAAAAGCTAAAAAATACTCGCTCTTTAGGGCCCGATAAAATTCCCACTTACATCGTTAAAGGATGTGCCGATTTTCTGGCGACTCCTTTATGCTTTATTTTCAATCTGTGTATAACTAATACTTTTTTTCCAAATAAATGGAAATACTACAAAGTAATTCCTATTATTAAAAAAGGCTCTAAGTCAAACGTTACAAATTACCGACCCATATCTCTTCTTTGCGTTTTCGGTAAAATTTTTGAATCCCTACTAAATAATAGTATTCGACAACAAATTTCACCATTATTATCCATAGACCAACATGGTTTCATAAACAAACGTTCGACGGTCACTAATTTGGCAATTTTTACTCAGTTTATTTCAGATGCACTTAACAACGGAATACAGGTTGACGTCATTTATACCGACTTTGCTAAGGCATTCGATTCTGTTAATCATTCGATTCTCTTATTCAAACTTGACATTTTTGGCTTTTCTATAAACTTAATTAAACTACTTGATTCTTATTTAAACGGATAGAAAACAACAAGTTTATCTTAACGGTTATATATCTTACGAATTTACTGCATACTCTGGAGTCCCCCAGGGAAGCATTCTGGAACCGTTACTGTTTATTATATTTATAAACGATATAACTCATGTTGTTAACTACGCCTCTACATTACTCTATGCAGATGATTTAAAACTATTTTATACTATTATTGACATTTCTGATTGCGAACGGCTGCAAGATGATCTTAATAAAATCTGGGAATGGTCGGTATCTAATCAGTTAAGTTTTAATATAAATAAATGCCAATATATGACCTACTCTCGTAAATCAAATTCGATTTTGTTTCAGTACACCATGAATAATGTTAATTTAGAGCGTGTTACAAGATTTCATGACCTTGGCGTAACCTTCGATCCATCCTTAAAATTTAATCAACACATTGAAATTTTATTAAATTCTGCATCCAAACAATTAGGCTTTTTAATTCGTAATTCACATTCATTCAATTGTATTGACACGTTAATAACTCTTTTCAACTCACTTGTATGTACTAAATTGGAATATGCTGACATAATTTGGAATCCATGCTATACTTATTACACAATTAGAATCGAAAGAATACAGAAAAAGTTTTTAAAGTATTGTCTTTATAGGTCCGGTGTTAATGACGTCATCACTGATTATAATTCTCTGTGCCTTCATTTTAATTTCACTGAAATATCAAATCGTAGAACTTTACATTTGTTTCTATTCTGTTATTATATTTTCCTTGTTATTGTATTTTCCTTGTATTGGGCTTCTAGCCTGTTTGGTACTGCATAAATAAATATAGTTTTATCATAAAAAGTAAGTGTCAAAAGAATAATATGTATAACTCCCGCTAACGCTCGAGCATTGAACTACATACTCGGGACGGAATGATACACTTTCCTCCCTAGTAATACAACTTGCTATTACTACTTCACGCAATGAATGCATTTAACATTTGCCGGCAAGTTCCTGTTTTCGTATCAATTCTGAAAAAAATTATAAAGCAAAATGGATTAGAAGTATGCATTTTAGCAAAGATTGCATTCCTACAGGATCTTTCAGAGTGTGCGTTCTGTATTTCCCTGACTATCACATAATCCGGGAACAAAAAGCTGTTCGAGATGATAACTCCAAGAAAACGGTTGAAAGTAGTGATGGGCTTATTCGAATGAAAAATAACTGGTTATCCGGTTATTGAAATAACCTCTGTAACTCGGTTTTCATTCCAAGTATTCGAATGAAAAATAACCTCATCTTGATACGTACTACGTGCCGTATCTCAGCGACCTGGGAGTGATCGAAATACTATAAATAATACGTCATTCAGAACCATAAGCAAGGCAGAATGTACTGATTGACCCAAGTGAGGCTCGCGGCCGCTTGTTGATGTTATTAACACATTTGAGACTCCCAGTCGACCGGTTAAATTTATGGGGCCGTTCCTATTAAAGATAACGCTCTGCTGAGTATGAGATTTGCCGAAGCTGTGTTGGTATTAATTTATAACGGCTTAAATTTTTGCTTCGAAACGCTGTTGATTATGCCTAATAAAGGATAAACAGAAAGCGAAATAAGATTTTCCAATATCGTAACAGATTTATATTTAATTTTTAATAACGGAGCAGTCGTTGCCCATCCGTCGTCATATGATATGAACGTGGGACAAGAAGTGGATTTCGATGTTTAAAATTTTAAGTGTGCGTCCTTAGAACCGCGGAAGGCTGAACGTAGATAAATTATGGATTCTAAAATATACCGGTATGATGTGCAAGTGAAAAGGGAAGGGTGCCTACTAGAGAATTTTAGGAACTAAAAATAGATTCAATAGATACTTTATATTCGCATATTTATAATTTCTTTATGATTAGTATTGATATAGCTATTCTCAATGGTTTAAACTCCTTAGAAATCAAATAAAAATCATTTATATGTGCAAATTATGGTGCCGATGCAGATGACGGTGAACCGCCAACCAGCAAACCGCCAACCGGCGAAATCGAAACGAATCGAGAGCCAAAATTTATTCGAATGATTATTCAAATAATCATTCGGTTATTAATATCATTCGAATGCAAATAATTCGGTTATGAAAATTGTCCGGTTATGCCCACCACTAGTTGAAAGTCACGAATGACGCATATACAAACATTTCTTCATGATACAGAATTTACCACTACCATACTATCGATAAGGTAGTCATTAATCTCAGCTGCATTCTGAAGATCAAGAGGCAATTCATAATTTTTATTGTCATTCACTACTTTCATCTGTTTGAGCATATTCCAATTTTCTTTAGAACTATTTGATTTAATCTTATGTTCAAAATATGCTTTTTTTCTAATTTAATGGTTTTTGTAGCTAGATTGCGCAACAATTTATAGTAATCCCAACTAGAAGGCGACTTAGATTTTTTAAATTTAACATACGCTTTGTCTCGAAGTTTCATTAGAAATTTTGTGTTTTCACTTAACCAAGGAGAACTAACTTTATTAAAATTTGTGAAGGTTTTAATAGGAGGATGTTTGTCAATTAGGCTTATAATACTGTTATTAAGAAAAGAAATTTTTGAATCCAAATCATCAATATAAAAAATGTTTTGCCACGCAATTCGTACAACATCATTAAGAAACGCATTCATATTGAAGTTTTTATAAGATCTAGTAGTTTTATTATACACGCTGTTTTGTCTTACTTGTATTGATAATTCACAGAAAATATTGGCCCAGTAACTCCTGAGTTCATAACAATACTAGTATTAGATACAATAATGTGATCTAAGAGTGATCTCCCAAATCTTGTCGGTTCCTCGATAATTTGTGTAAGACCCAAAGACTCCAGCATATTTGTATAGTATATAGAATCAAGTGAAGTAGATGCCATGATATTGATATTCAAGTCCCCAAAACAAATAAGATTATCAGTTGCGAGAGATAACTGAGTGTATGACTGCTCAAATGTATCACAGAACAATTTATAACTTTGATTGGGTGGTTTATATACAACCCCCAAAGCAAGTACTAATTTATTAATTTTAAGCGTTAACCATAGTTGTTCGATAAATAAATTGTTTATATCAACTACAGAATAACTAAAACGATTTTTTAAATAAATGCATACACCACCGCCTCTTTCAGCACAATCATGTCATATTACATTATAACCACGGATGTTAATAAAATCCTCACTTACTTGATTATCTAGCCAGGTTTCGCTAACAGCCAGAACATCATAATTAGTTCCACTTAAAAAAAGTTTCACATCGTGCAATTTTGGTATCAAAGATCTGACATTAATATGTGCAAGACGTAAAGGGATTGCGTTCATTAAGGATACAAATAAAAACTATATATAAATAATGAAAAATGCGTATTGACAAATGTCGGTTCCCACAACAAACAAACAAGAAAAGCAATGTGAAATGTTAAACAATATTGTAACTGTAATTGTTAGCAATGTTATAAGTATAATACAAAAAAGAAAATAAATTTAAATAATTACTTAACTGAAGTAAGAATTTAAAGTTTATTAGATGGTTGGTATTCACTATCAAGCGCGCAAGCTGCTCTATAAAATACTAGATAAGCAGCTCATCCAGACCATTGCATGTACTGATAATGTGAACATTTCTCTTTATTTTAGCAAAAACTTTTCCATTATTAGTCCATACTGAGTTATATCCTAATTTATTTACAGCGTATTTTAATAACTCCAACCGTTTTCGAGTAAGATCTTCCCGAATAACCAACTTAGTACCTTTTAATTTGCGTTTGCTTTGGAAAACGCGTTGTTTTACACTACGCTGCACGAACTTAACAATAATTGGTTTACAGTTACCTTCTTTACTTTTTAACCGATGGCACACATCAACTGCATGCTTATGTAAATCGATGTTAAGCTTTTCCTTACAAAATTTAGTAACCACTTGCTCGGTGCCTTCGTTTGGAGTCTCTGGTATCCCAAAGATCCGCAGACTGTTTTTTTCGGGTATATTGATCATATTCATCGAACAGGACTTCAGAGGAAGATTTGGCTGCATCCAATTGTTCTTCTAAACTGGTAATTTTATAAGAAGGTTAAAATTTCGTGGAACAATAAAGTACCGAAAACATACCGGACGACCAGTGTCTTCATCGACTCCAAAAAATATTATCTAGGTAAAAAGGATTTATGATAAAAATTGTGAAGTTTCCATTAGTAATGTAGCTAAATTGACAAATATCCCTCGATCAACTTTTGGAAAAATAAAAGTAAATAAATTAAAGTTAAAGTCGTGCAGAAAAGAAAATGCACCACGTTATACGGAAAGTCGAGCTAAAACCAATTGCCCTAAACTTGCAGAAAGAACTCTAACGAGAGCAAGTGTTAACATTCTTCTTCTGGATGATGAGACGTATGTGCCTTTGGACCCAAACGATGTTACAGGTTTTAAATTTTAGTCGTCTACCAGCAAAAATAATGTTAATTCGGAAAATAGATGCAGCGGAAAAACCTTTTTTTTTAAATATTTAGTGTGCCAAGCACTATATGAAAGTGGACTCGTTTCAAAAGCTTATATAAAAAATGGAACTATGAATGCTGAAATGTATGTGAATGCATGCCTTAAAAAATTGTCATTTTTTTAATAATAAAAATTATAAAAGAAATCATATTTTATTTTGGCCCGATACGGCAGTTCGACCAATTGAGCGATTCTGGGCGTTGTCCAAGAAACAATAATCCAAACGACAAGAAAACACCACGAATTTAACTTCCCTCAAAAGAATTTGGAAAAATATCTGTAGTACAGTTTTCTCGAAAGCAGTGGCAGAAGAATATCAGAAAAAAATCAGGTTAATAGGCAGACAATCTTTTTGCACCGCTTAACAGTTGATATTAGTAATCTATCAGTTGTAATGATATAATTTGAAATAAAAACCAATTTTTACTTTGCAGTTTCCTTTTAATTGTAATTATGCGGTGTGGAAAAGAACCTGATTTATGAGATACTCGTTAGCATACAAAGATCACATTCTGTACGGCTTGGAAAGCATCAAGACAAGTATTTAAACTGTAGCAGCTATAGAAGATGCTACAAACCAATTAAATAACGTAATCACTACAGCATACGAAAACTGGTGTCCTCTAAAAGTTAATAAAGAGAGTAGGGACGTTCTCTGGTGGCAAAAGGTCCTTTTCCAACCAGGAGCAAAAACGAGGAAACTTTTTAACAAAGCTAAAGCGACTGGCGACAGTATAAAGAATCCCAAACAGTTTATACTAAGGAATTGAGGAAGGTTTAGAGGTGCGCTTGGAGGTATTTCTGTATTGAACTGGCTGAAGTTCCAACTACAGCAAGACTCCAGAATCCCATCAATGACTCTTTTAATTCAGACACATTTTCCTGTGTAACAACGTATAAATGAAGTGAGAATGCAGGATTCAAGGCCTGAAGATTAGTCAACCAGAACCAACAGAGAAGCCTGGAATAGTTCCACTCAAATCTTAACACCTGATAAAACGTAATGGGCTATAAAATCACTTAGACCCTTCAAAACTCCTGGAGCAGACTGTACCTTTGCCGCGCTACTTTAAGTAGTAATAGAGATACTCCGTTACCAAAAATGACCAGGGCACGTTTGGCCCTAGGATACATCCCAAAAAGCTGGAGAAAAGTAAGAAGCAAATCCAATAACAGTCGGAGGACTTGTAGATGCAGCGCATTTTGAACAACTTGCTGTACCAAACTGATTCTCTTAGCCAGTTTGCTCACGCATATCTGGCACCAGGCGGGACAATTTTAATTACATTTATGGTAATGGCTTGGGTAATAAAAGATCAAGAACACTTAAGGAAACACCCATGCTTCCCAGGAGCCGTCAATGTCTGACCATAGACATATATGGTTCGATTTAGAAATCGCTCAAAGATGCCAAGAACAAATCGAAGCAGAACAGATTGGGTAGCTTCTAAAAAGCACATTCCGTACGGCTTGGAAAACACTAAGACAAGTATTTAAACTGTAGCAGCTATAGAAGATGCTACAAACCAATTAAATAACGTAATCACTACAGCGTACGAAAAGTGTTGTCCTCTAAAAGCTAACAGGAAGGGTAGGAAAGTTCCCTGGTGGTAGAAGATCATTTTCCAACCAGGAGCAAACACGAGGAGACTTTTTAACAAAGCTAAAGCGACTGGCAACTAGAGAGAGTATAAAGAATCCCTAAGAGATTATACTAACGAATTGAGGAAGGCTAAGAGATGCGCTTGCAGGTATTTCTGTATTAAACTGGCTGAAATTTCAGCTACAGCAAGGTTCCACAAGCCCTCCAAGACTCTTCTAATTGCGACAATTTTCCTGTGTAACAACTAATAAATGAAGTAAGAATAGAGGATTCAAGGACTGAATATTAACCAACTAGAACCAATACAGAAACCTGGAATAGTTCCACTAAAATCTTCACACCTAATAAAATACAATGGGCTATAAATTCACTTAAACCTTTTAAAACCCCTGGAGCAGACTGTCCCTTTGCCGCGCTAGCAGTAATAGAGATAGTAACACCTTGAACAAAAATGATCAGGGCATGTTTGGCGGTATTAGTATTTTTCCGGTTTTGTCAAAGGTTTTGCAAAAGATTGTAGATTCTCAGGTCAGAAACTATCTTTGTCAAAATCGGTTGTTTTCAAATTTCCAGTCCGGCTTTCGTTTAAAGCATATAGTTGTGCTTCTGGATTGTTAAAAGTAACGGATGATATTGTTCGCGCTAGCGACGAAGGTAGTCTTACGACTTTAATTCTTCTCGATTTTTTCAAAGCCTTTGATACAATTAATCATGAGATACTTCTTGCTGTTTTATATCATTTCGGATTCGACAGAACACCTTTACAATTTTTTAAAAATTATCTTTAAAACAGGCAGCAATGTGTTCTCATTCGAAATGAACAATCTATTCTATTTTAGGTCCGGTACTTTATATAGTTTATTCTTCGGGTTTATGTAATACCTTAAAGCACTGTGTGTATCATCAGTATGCAGATGACACGCAGTTATATTATTCGTTCAATCCCAAGGATACTGTAACTGCTTGTAGTCGTATAAATGAAGATCTAGATAATTTAGTTAAATGTTGTTCAGCCCATTGACTTATAATTAATCCTGCAAGATCAGTTGTTATGCTTCTTGGTGGTAGAAATAATAGACTTTTACAATTGCCCCACATTCAGATGATGATTAATGATAATATAATTCCATGTAAAGACGTTGCCCGAAATTTGGGCCTAACCTTAGATTATGGTTCAGAACTCATGTCTGTGACTTGCAACATACAAAATTAAAAAGACCAATTGGCTCAACATGAATAAGCGTCGAATTCTGCAGTGCTTAGTATTTTTTCATAAAATAATTCATACTAAAACTCCTCCTTACCTATACTTCAAAATCAAATTTCGTACGGATATTCATAATTTGAATTTGAGACATAGGGGCCTAATAGATAGTTGCATACATGGCTCTGAGTTATTTAAACCATCTTTCTCTTACAATGTGTCTAAGCTTTACAAGTCAATTTCTTCTTCACTGAAAATTTTTGCTTTGACTACTTTTAAAGTTCACATTAGAAATTTGCTATTTAATAATGGTATATAATTTCGGAAACTCTTTTATTAACGGGTGCAACTTGATAATGTTGTTACTTTTTATAATTGTGAGTGATTGGGTATTGTATATTGTATGTATGTGTAGTACACAGTACACGACGCGAAGTAGTGCAGACGTTTTAATTTCGCTCTCCTAAAATTCGCTGAAATTTTCAACAATGCCTCAGTGTGACACGTGTGGAGGTAAACTCCCGGCAGAGCCAGATTTAATTACCTGCACGGGCTTGAGTCAGAGAATCATCATGGAGGAAACTTTGGGGTGAAGCCAAGGAGCTTTGGAGATGCTGCTCTTGTAAAAACAACACTGAAATTAAAAATTCAACTGATTTAACAGCTGGTAATAGTGCAATATCTTCCGAACTAGAGATTATAAAATCAACCATGAGAAAAATAGTGCAGGAAGAAAATGCTAAAATCCACAATAAATTGCAGGAGTTTCAAGTTTCTTTGGATTTTTTCTCTGAACAAGTAGACCACTATACGAAACCGAGAAAAAACTTTGCAAAAGAACAAAAGTTATTGAAAATAAAAAGTGTGCAGAATTGCAAGAACGAAATGAGAAATTAGAGAAAGAGGTTTTTGAACTGAAGATAGCGACAGAAGTGGATAAGCAGTATTCCCGCAAACACAATATCCAAATCGATGGACTTCCAGATATCTCGCAAGAAAATCTAGTAAGTGCAGTGATTAATATCGGAAGAACTGTAGGATCGAACATTAAAAATGAAGACCTACAGGCTGTTCACCATGTGCCATCTAAGGATATCAAAAAGCGACCCATTATCGTACAATTCGATAACAGAATGACCAGGGACGACTTTTTAAATAAATGCAAAAGCCGGAAACATAATTCTCAGTCTGTGTATGCTGATATATCACCACAACCACTTTTGTTAACGAACACCTGACACCTTATTTTAAAAAACTGATGTTCGAAACCAAAACAAGAAGGTAATAATGTGAAGCTATACAAATACGTTTGGTTCAAAAACGCTAAACTTTTTGTGCGCAAAACTGACAACAGTAATATTGTACGTATTTTATCCATCAATGACCTGTAAACTTTATGTTTTGCGCTAGTTTTAATTTTTCTTATAAATAACTGTTTACAATGGCTTTGTCAGTGTACCATTAAAATGTTCGCAGTCTTCGCTCAAAAACTAGTGATTTCAAGTCACAGGTGTTGGTCAATAATTACGACGTAATTGTGCTAACAGAGACCTGGCTTGTTCCATCCATAGATTCTTCTGAAATTTTCGATCACCGTTATATACTTTATCGCAGAGATAGAAATTACCACATGACTGGCCAAAAGTACGGCGGTAGAGTACTAATTGCAGTATCCGTCAAATTTAGATCTATGCTTATTGCCGATGTCAACTCTAACGCCGAGAACTTATAGGTAAAACTGACGCTTTCGCTACACAAGTGTCATGTATTGTTATGCTCGGTTTACATTCCACCTTCCTCGAAACAAGAAGTTTATGAGTCTCACTTTGATGCACTTCAAAATCTTTACGTGTCGTCGAATCGGGATAATTATTTTTTAATATGTGGAGACTATAACATTAACGACATGACTTGGGTTCCTAGTGACGGTGAAGGTGCGTTGCAATATCTCAACGTAACATCTTTGGCTTCCCGGTTGTTGACGAAGACCATGTATTTTTGTGAATTCGAGCAATACAACGTTGTCGCAAATTGTAACGATAAATTTGTGGATTTGATATTGTCTAATATGTTTATAAACGTAAAATCTAGTTCAAATTATAGTTTAATAACCGTCGACGCCCATCATCCAGCTCTAGAGTTTACTTATTTGAATGTTGAATTACAATCTGAAATGCCTTCTGTTAACTACAAAAGATATCGTTTTGATAGAGCAAATTATGACAACATAATTGAGGATTTAACTGTAGCCAATTGGTCACTAGAGCTAAATATCTCAGATGTGGATGTTATCGTTGACAGATTTTATAAAATTATCAAGACCAGTATAAACAAAAACGTGCCTCAATACATTTTAAATACACAATCAAAATTTCCTACGTGGTTTAGCGAGTTAGAGTTAAAGCAACTTATAAAAAGTAAGGATAAATACCGAAAGTGTTACAAAAGGTTGGGTAATCTCTCTGATTTTCAGAGATTTTCGGATTTAAGAAAGGAAATTAAACTAAAAACGAAAATATGCTACACGAACTACATACATACCGAAAACAACATAAAGTCAGAGCCAAAGAAATTCTGGTCCTATGTTAAATCTAATTGCTATTCGTCTACTCTACCTAATGTAGTACAAGTTAACGATAATATTGCATCCGATCCACAAGCTGTTTGTAATTTATTTAGCGACTTTTTTTCCTCGGTCTTTGAACCAGCAGATAATAGCAACGTTGATGAATTAGTAGTTAATAAGAATTCAATTTTAGATAATATGCATTTACATACTTCAATTTAATCAAGAGACTGTAAAAAGAAGTTATTAAAACTGGACTGCAATAAATCTTGTGGTCCCGATGCCATTAGTCCCTTATTTATAAAAAGATGTGCACACGTTTTAGCCTATCCGCTAAGCTTTATCTTTAACAATTCTTTGAAAAGAGGTGTCTTTCCTAGTATGTGGAAATTGGCGTATATTACACCAATTTACAAGTCTGGTGATGTCCTGCGTTAGCAATTACAGACCAATATCAAAGCTTTCAATATTGGGAAAATGTTTTGAAGCATTAGTTAATGAGCATCTCCTGCAGCACGTATCACCTGTCATATAGAATTATCCCAAATAGATCCACTACTACTAACCTTTTATGTTTTGTTAATGATCTTGCCGATGGTTTAAATAGAAAAACACAGATTGACACAATATATACGGATTTCTCAAAGGCGTTTGACAAAGTTAACCATAACATACTAATTAAAAAATTAAGTCATTATATACAGGGTGCGGCAGGGAAGTATGACGATTTTCAAAAATCGTATCAATTTGTATTAAAACAAAATTTTATTTTAATTTTTTTCAAAGATGAATTACATTATGCCATTTTGTTATTGCATAAAAAACATTAAGAAATTTGACTTAAGAGCGAAAAATAACGTTATCTAAGTGGTGGCTGTCCTTTTGCAAGCACTGCCGTAGATGAGTTGAAAAGTTTTCAGGAGTCGTGACTGTTCGAGCTCCTCCACGAGCTGTTCCAGGTTTCAACAATCCAGTTGTGCGAACGTTGTTTACCCATTTCCTAATCATGTTTCGTGTAGGAACACGACCGTGACGTTCAACATTAAAATGAATTCGAAACCTGCGTTCTGTGGCAACCACGGAATGACCAGTTTCAATAAATGTGTAGTAAGCAAACACACGATCTCCTACTGTCCGCGGCAACCACAGAACAATACCTAATGGCAACTGAAATGGCATCTACCACCGAGTACATACCACCCGTTCCGAAAACATTAGTTCCCCCCACTGCTTTGCTATACTCATTTCAAAAACGTCATACTTCCCTGCCGGACCCTGTATAATCCTGCTATTAATTGGTTCATTTATTATTTATCAAATAGGTAACAACAAGTTGTTATCACTAGTTTTAAGTCACACTTAGAAATGGTCACTCCAGGAGTACCACAAGGGTCTGATTGAGGCCCTACATTGTTTCTAATATTCATTATTGGTCTATGTGATAAGTTTACCAGCAACTACCTATTATACGTGGACGATCTAAAACTGTATTGAAGCATTGATTCCATTTCTGACATCAAGCTTCTTCAGAGCGATCTCGATCAACTCAGCGCCTGGTGCCTTAAAAATAAACTATTTCTTAATCTTGGCAAGTGTACTTTCATACGATTTACAATCAATAAAAATATAGTACAATCAAGTTATTCTATAAACAACATAAGTTTGAAAAATGTTACAACTGTAAGAGATCTCGGAGTACTGCTTGATAATAAATTAACATTTACTGCACATATTAACTCGACAGTTGCAAGAGCATATAAAATGCTTGGTTTTATTTTGAGAGTAACAAAGAATTTCATGTGAATTGTGCTGCACAGACAATTATTCCGACCGTTTAAATAGTTGAAACATGTGTAGATTAAAAGATTGAAGAATCTTTTTGGACTTTTCATGCATGTACAAACTTGTTAATACTCACTATATTTCCATCCACTTAATCAGTCTTATTAATTTTAATGTTCCTCAACGTCATTTGCGCAATTCTCTTGTTTTTCGACCACAAATTTTGCGTAATAATACTCATAACTTTTCACCTATAATAAGACTAACTAGAAGCTATAATAAATATTTCAACGACATGGACTATTTTTGCTTGTCAATTTCAACATCTAAAAGTATCTGTAGCGTTAAAATCTCTGCTAGATAGTGATTTCCTTCCTTAAAGTGCCGAGAGTCTCACTGTACTTACTGATTCTTAATTTTAGTGTTTATTTTTTAATAATTCTGTTAATTACACAAAAGGTGTCAAGAGGTTGATTGCATTATATTTTTGATAGTATTGCTTACAAATGCCTACAAATGCAGTCAATTTTTCGACAATATGCACATTCTAAATGTATTGTTTTTCTTGGTCAATCAGTAATTGGACTTATGTCTGTTGCTTAGCCACAGCTCTGTTAAATAAATAAATATTGTATATTCTATGTTGTATATTCTACATTAGATATTGCATATGGTATAGACTATACTGTATTTTGTATATTGTAGATTGCATATTGTGTATTTTTAAGTGTTTTGAATGTATTTGGTTTCAGTTATTTTGCTAGGTGGTAAGTAAGGGCAGGGGTCTCTTCCACAGAGTTCATCTGATTGCCATCGAATTTCCTATAAATGATTTATAATGCATTTCTTAAAAATTACTATTGTTTTATATTTGGAAATATTATTATTATTACATAATATGAAATAAAACGTAGGCTATACGTCCGTAAAGTAATTTCAACCATACTCGTTTCAATATCCCAGATTCGGATCCTCGTCCGTGAACATTTCAATTGTACCGTAAAAATAATTTTCCAGACTTATAACATACACAACTATTAATAAAAATTCCGAAATTGAATACCCAAATAACTTTGCATTAATTATTAGTTTGTTATCAAACCGAGACACGAAGATAATCGTAGTAAATAATTAATATCTACCAACTTATGATGATGAAATATTAATAAATTTTTCTTCGTTACAGAGTAATATTCCCTATCCTTCCTCTTCTGTGACCACCGAAAGTCCTTCAATAGGAATCACTGCATATCGTCAGGACTAGAAATCTAAAATAGGCCTTCTATTATCACCACGGTTTATAGCAGAAAACAAGAACAGAAGAAAGCTTTAATAATCAGCATTAAAAAGCAGATTGAGATTGGCACGGAGAAGAAGTGGGAAGAAAGTTTTTACAAGTTAACGTTAGTGGAAAACGTGATAAGGCGCTTAGAAGCAAAAAAGGAAGCATAACTACATAACTAGTGCTTAAATATAAAACTTTATGAAATAAAGTGTTCAGAACTGCATTATTAATGTGCTACGAGTAATTAATGTTTTGCGTCTGAATTTTAATGTAGTCATATTAGTTTTGGTTTTGTTAGTGTAGTGGATGTAGTTCAAAATACTGTAACAACTAATGTGTACTATCTAGCTTGAACAAAAAAAAACAGGAAGTTCGACTGTCGTTGTTATGTATTTTTACATTATAAATCTTGTACATATAAACTAGTACATAAGAGTGAGACTGAATGTAATATAATATTGCGACAGAAATAATTGCAATGTTAAATTTTGTAGATTATTCACTGTTTTTTCATTTATTTTGTAAGGAATTGATATTGTGATTATTAAAATGTTTAAATTATATTATATTTCTGATAAGAATAAATATATATTATTTGTAGTAATTTAAAGAATAATATGGGTATTTATATTGGACTATGTTACATTAAAACAATGGCAATTATCTTTATCGCAGGCGGAATAATGGTGGTTTTTAAGCATTTTACACACCTTGGTTGTATGCGACAATAATTCTTTGTGTGGCCATGTCGTTGGCATCTGTGGAACTGCGGGGGGGGGGGGGGGGGCGTTTCCTGAAGTTCTGCTTGATTCAACTGTTACTAAAGAGTGGCAGGGTTTTAAATGTGTGTATTTCTTTGGCTTTCTTGTTTGCTGTAAGAAGTACTGCGCAAACCAGTATTGGTTGTTTATTTTTATTAAGAAGTCTGATGCTCCTCGTTACAGGGAGATTGTATCGATCGAGTTCTTCTTGAATGTCTGTTTCTGTTAACGAGGGGGGCACAATTTTAATGACGACTGACAGAGGCCGTTCAATTGGATTTTGGTAGGTGTGAAAGACTATTTTATTAGTTAAGCAATATACAGCAATAGTTCTGTAGTCTGTTTCCGAATTTAGCATAATCTTCAAAAATGTTACGCTGAGGGCAGTGGTGTATTTATCAGTAACGATTTTACCGAGGTCGTCAATTACCTGTTTGTGATTCACGGATCCGTGGAGAAAAATCGGCGGTATCTTCATCTTGTTCGCTTCTTTGGAGGGTTCTAAGGGTGGTTTGCTGTTTCCATCTTGCTTATCGGCGTGGTGGGATCGACGTTTTCAGGCAGATAGTAGCATGGTTCCAAAGGTACTTATTTTGTAGATCCCTGATCGATGGTGAGAGGTGGTCACTATTTCTTTTGGTGGTTGACATTGAGCCACCCCACAAGGAGGAACTAATTTAATTTACATTTTCTTAAATATCGAAAGGAATTCGTATACGTTGTAAGTAAAATTAAATGCATATAAATAAATTGTGCTTGTATATAAATTGCTCGGGCTCACGACAGCATGGTCACTTATCACATTCGTTCAGTAGGAGCGTTGACACCGGACTCGAGTAATGATCTGCTATGTAGTAGAACTTCGCAGGTATTTTTGCCATTATTAAACGTTTTTTCTTAATATGTTATAGAAATTGTCGGTTTTATAACTATTCGGGGAATTACCGGTGTTACTTTTCATTGTTGTTATTATGTCGACAAGCAGCATAATGTTCCCTTATCTTAAATGCCGATCTTAAATACAGTAGTGGCAGATTCGAGAAATAGTAACATCGGAAGCTACTAATCGAGTTTGCTTGCATTTATTGGTTCTGAGTATAGTATTTCCGGGACCGACGTTTATACACACTTGTAAGTATAACAAACGGGAGTTATAGCCTCAGGATGCGTCATGCCATATGTTCGGGGAATTACTGGCATACCTACGTATGTCTCAAACATCAATGTACCGTACACATTCCTATTTCATTCTACTTTTGGTTGTTGTATTGTGCGGATGTCGCTCATTTGTATGAAAATTGTAGCATGTTCAGTGTTTACAAATTGTTGCGTTGATCTATAGTGAATATTCAGTGGTAAGTGTGCATTGATAAGTGACCGTAGTGCTATAGTGAACCCGAGACATTTATGTGCAAACACAATTCATATTTGCATTATATTTTATTTACAACGTATACGAATTCCTTTCGATATTTAAGAAAATCTAAATTAAATTAGTTCCCCCTTGCGGGGGTGGCTCAATTTCAACCACCAAAAGAAATAGTGACCACCTCTCACCACCGATCAGTGATCTACAAAATAAGTACCTTTGGAACCATGCTTCTAGCGCAAAATAAATACTATCTGCCAGAAAACGTCGATCCCATGACCGTCGATAAGCAAGATGGAAACACCAAAACACCCCTAGAACCCCCGAAAGAAGTGAACAAGATTAAGATACCGCCGATTTTTCTCCACGGACCTGTGAATCACAAACAGGTAATTGAAGACCTCGGTAAAATCGTTACTGATAAATACACCACTGCCCTCAGCGCAACATTTTACAAGATTATGCTAAATTCGGAAACAGATTACAGAACTATTGCTAAATATTGCCTAACTAATAAAATAACCTTACACACCTACCAAAATCCAAATGCACTGCCTCTGTCAGTCATCACTGAAAATGTGCTCCTCTCGTTAACAGAAACAGACATTCAAGAAGAACTCGCTCAATATAATCTCCAAATAACGAGGATCACCCGACTTCTTAATAAAAATAAACAACCAATACCGGTTTGCGCAGTACTTATTACAGCAAACGAGAAAGCCAAAGAAATATACAAAATTAAAACCTTATGCCACACTTTACTAACACTTGAACCAAGAAGAACTTCAGAAAACAACACTCAGTGCCACAAATGCCAACGATATGGCCACACAAAGAATTATTGTCGCCTACAACCAAGGTGTGTAAAATGCTTAAAAACCACCATTATTCCGCCTGCGATAAAGATACTAATACTGCCGCAATCTGTGTCAACTGTGGAGGCAACCACCGTGTTAACTTCCCAGGCTGCTCGTATTTCTAACAATCTAAGTGCAACAACAATAATTCATCAACAAAGACATCAATCTCCCATCTCTTCCCAAAACGAATAGATCAGCTGACCGTAGCCAACCTTGGAGCACGTCAAATCCTGACACAAATTCACCAATCAACACAATCTTAAAAACAATTCTCAAGTTCATTCAGCCTTACTTAGAGCAAATAAAACAATATTTATTAACAAACCTATTACGTTTACTCCTTAATGGATCATAATAATATCAACACTATTAAGCATTTAAAATTCCTCAACTGGAATGCCAATGCCATTGTACCCCAACTGGAATGCCAATGCCATTGTACCCCAGCGAGCAATATTCTCATCGTTCCTCGTAAGACACAATGTGGACGTAGCATGCGTCTCAGAGACACACTTAACAATACATGATCGTTTCAAAATCCCCGGATACCTTTGCTACCGCACGGATCGTAATGCAATGTTTGCATCTGGAGGTGTGGCTATACTTGTCAACCGTAAACTCAATCATCACGAGTTCCCACTGATTAAAACTACAAATCTTGCGACCATTACGGATAAGGTCAAAACACAGGAAGGGATCTACATTAAAGTAACAAGTGTCTACCGACAACCTAACAAGATCCTTCTTGAAACCGACATTCAGATGATCTTCGATTCAAATGAACCGACACTACTAATCGGTGACCTCAATTCCAAAAGCACAATTTGGGGATGCAGAAAAAACAATCCATCTGGACTAAGACTTCACTCCTACTCCGAAACGAATGCCTTTCAAATTTTCGCTCCGGAAGAAGCGACCTACCCATATCGGGCAGACCACCATCTGGACTTCTTGTACATAATAGTACACAAGAACGTTCAAAGTCAAATCTTCCAAAAGATTTACACCGAACTTGACTTAGATCACTTGCCAGTTCTGATTTCATTTATAGGCGCTTCAACGTTAAGATACCCTAGAACTAAGCTGAGGAATGAAATTGTTGACTGGAATTACTGTAGGGAAACACTTGATGCAAACCTGAAATATCCCAATGAATTGAAAACCACAGAGGACATAGACGAACCGGTTGATCATCTTACAAGATGCCTAACTGACAGTTTACATGCAGCAACACTCATTTAACAAAATCCTAGACATGCGAGGCCAAAAACACCTCCGATACACATAATCGACCTATAAAACAAAAACGTCAACTTCGCAGGGAATGGCAACATTCTGGAAACCAAGCGACAAAAAACCTAATCAACAACCTGAGCCATCGTATCAAGCGTGAGCCAGAGAGGTATAAAATTGATTTCTATCAAAAATACATCAGCACGTATGAATCCGGCGAGCCAGGTCTCTGGAAAACAACATGGAAGATTCTACGGCAAACACAAGAAATTCCACCCACTCCCATGCAGAACGAAATTTTGTGCACAGACGAAGACAAATGTGAAGCCTTTGCCAACCACTTAGCACAAACCTTTATTCCACATCAACACAATGCATCAGGGTATGCCAACTTCATCGGTAGACATCTTGAAACACCAACCAATAGCAGTACGTAATATGAAACTGATCTCTCCTAAGGGATTGGCTGTCATAATAAAAAAGCTTCCGAATAATAAAACTCCAGGGGAAAACGAAATAACCAACTTCACACTCAAAAACCTCATAAGAAAAACGTTGGATTCCTTATCCTCAATTTTCAATGCTTGCCTCAGAGTCGATTATTTTCCTAGCAAATGGAAACATGGACTCATACTGATGTTTCCTAAACCAGGCAAAAACAACAAAGAACTTGACGGATATCGACCTATCAGTCTCCTTACGACTATCCCTAAGGTATTCGAAAAAGCAATTAACATCAGACTCAATGACGAAATTACCAGACTAGAAAAAATCCCCTCTTCTCAATTTGGGTTTAAAAAAGGATACTCCACCTGTCATCAGCTGCAACGCATTGTCGAACTAATAGGGAATGGCTACGAAATGAAACAATACACTGCTGCAATATTCACCGTTTTAGCTCAGGCCTTTGATAGGGTTTGGAGCGAAGGGCTCAAATACAAACTTTCTCGATCATACATATCGAAATATTTAAAAGAATTTATATTCTCATATCTCGAACGCCGATCTTTTGCAGTAATAATATATGCAGTCATCTCCTCAACCAGACCGAACAAAGCAGGTGTGCCGCAGGTAAGCATCCTGGGGCCTATCCTTTATAACATTTACCTACATGACATTCCCAACACCACTGCAAACCTAGCGTTATACGTAGACGACACTGTGCTGTTGACCAAAAATGAAAACCTGATAGTAGCAGTTGATCAACTCCAAACCTCAACGAATACTCTAGCAAGATGGTTCAGGTCTTGGAAGCTGACGATTAACCATTCGTTACTCTCAGACGAATCACTAACCCGCCGATACTGCACATTAACAATCATGTTATACTATGGAATAATTTTGCAGACCCCGTGAAATACCTACGCATCTACCTAGATACTGGCCTCACGTGGAAATATCACATTAATAGATAACTTAAGAGGGTGTTAAGCCATTTTGCAGTCGTCAGTAATTTAATTTAACCCTTCAAGCCTTTAGGACAGGTTATTCATATTTCAAACCAGTTTCCAGCATTTTAACGTTTCATCACGTATCCTAGCAATTTTAAATGCGAACACCCTGTAGTTAGTGAAGTTACTTCGATTTGGGCCACCCTTTATGTCTTCCTTGTTACACCGGCTTTAATTTGTTTTTGTCCGGTGAACAATGCCGCCTTCCGATTGGCCGCCCAGTCCGCTTGGGGACACTTCTTTTGGCGGGCGTTTTTCTAACGGTCGTTTTTCAGTCAGTCGATCCCAGGCCACCGTTCTGAGCGGTGGTGTGTTGCCGTGCGGGCACTCCCTCGCGTTTCGCGCTTGCTTTCAATTAGGTGCCGTTGCAGCAAAGGGTGTCTGTGTACCGTGTGTTTCCCTGCCTTGAGTTAGTTACGACAGAGTCGTTCGTTGAGACGCAAGGAGCGTGTAGCACGCCGGGTTGTGTACTGTCGGTACGTGGCTGTTTGGGTCTTCCGATGGCCGAGTTCTGCTTCACTGAGAGAGGGTTGACCCTTTGATCCCAATAAAACGGGGATTACATCTGCAAGATGTTTGGATTTCTTGGCCTCACGTCGTTTTGGTCCCATGAGGGACGCTTTGCCGCTGACGCCTTTACAAGGCGGATTCCTGCCCGCACTCACACGTGCCGCCCACGCTGTCGCACCTTCGTCGCCTCTGCAGGCGCGTCGCTAGGCGACCTCTCGCCCTGGCGCTTGAGACATAGTCGAGAATACAGGTATATGTGTAACCAATTTATAACGTAACATCTGTCATTTATGTGGATTGAACTTATATTGTGTGTGTGCTAGTTTTACAGTGCTTTAATTACTGCCAACAGAACGTAGTAACTGTCATTTATGAGGCCTCAACCCATTAATGGATTGTGCTAACTAATTTAGTGCTATTTGATCGCAGTTGTAACTAATCAGCTGTTATTTATGTGACTAAACCTTGCACACAGTGCTTGCTAATTCATTGTATTTTGGCCACACTCATTTGCCGCTAATTACTTGTTATTTATGTGACTAAACCTTTCATACAGTACTTGCTAATTTATTGTATTTTGGTCACCCTCATTTGCCGCTAATTACTTGTTATTTATGTGACTAATCATTGCACACAATGCTTGCTAATTCATTGTATTTTGGCCACACTTATTTGCTGCTATTAACTTGTTATTTATGTGACTAAACCTTGCATATAAAACTTGCTAATTCATTGTATTTTGGCCACACTCATTTGCCGCTAATTACTTGTTATTTATGTAACTAAACCTTGCACAGAGTGCTTGCTAATTCATTGTATTTTCGCCACACTCACCTGCCGCTAATTAGTTGTTATTTATGTGACTAAACCTTGCATACAGTACTTGCTAATTCATTGTATTTTGGCCACACTCATTTGCCGCTAATTACTTGTGATTTATGTGACTAAACCTTGCACACAGTGCTTGCTAATTCATTGTATTTTGGCCACAATCATTTGCCGCTAATTACTTGTTATTTATGTGACTAAACCTTGCATATAAAACTTGCTAATTCATTGTATTTTGGCCACACTCATTTGCCGCTAATTACTTGTTATTTATGTAACTAAACCTTGCACAGAGTGCTTGCTAATTCATTGTATTTTCGCCACACTCACCTGCCGCTAATTAGTTGTTATTTATGTGACTAAACCTTGCATACAGTACTTGCTAATTCATAGTATTTTGGCCACACTCATTTGCCGCTAATTACTGGTTATTTATGTGTCTAAACCTTGCATACAGTACTTGCTAGTTCATTGTATTTTGGCCACACTCATTTGCCGCTAATTACTTGTTATTTATGTGACGAAACCTTGCACACAGTGCTTGCTAATTCATTGTATTTTGGCCACACTCATTTGCCGCTAATTACTGGTTATTTATGTGTCTAAACCTTGCATACAGTACTTGCTAGTTCATTGTATTTTGGCCACACTCATTTGCCGCTAATTACTTGTTATTTATGTGTCTAAACCTTGCATACAGTACTTGCTAGTTCATTGTATTTTGGCCACACTCATTTGCCGCTAATTACTGGTTATTTATGTGTCTAAACCTTGCATACAGTACTTGCTAGTTCATTGTATTTTGGCCACACTCATTTGCCGCTAATTACTGGTTATTTATGTGTCTAAACCTTGCATACAGTACTTGCTAGTTCATTGTATTTTGGCCAAACTCATTTGCCGCTAATTACTGGTTATTTATGTGTCTAAACCTTGCATACAGTACTTGCTAGTTCATTGTATTTTGGCCACACTCATTTGCCGCTAATTACTTGTTATTTATGTGTCTAAACCTTGCATACAGTACTTGCTAGTTTATTGTATTTTGGCCACACTCATTTGCCGCTAATTACTTGTTATTTATGTGTCTAAACCTTGCATACAGTACTTGCTAGTTCATTGTATTTTGGCCACACTCATTTGCCGCTAATTACTGGTTATTTATGTGACGAAACCTTGCACACAGTGCTTGCTAATTCATTGTATTTTGGCCACACTCATTTGCCGCTAATTACTGGTTATTTATGTGACGAAACCTTGCACACAGTGCTTGCTAATTCATTGTATTTTGGCCACACTCATTTGCCGCTAATTACTGGTTATTTATGTGTCTAAACCTTGCATACAGTACTTGCTAGTTCATTGTATTTTGGCCACACTCATTTGCCGCTAATTACTGGTTATTTATGTGTCTAAACCTTGCATACAGTACTTGCTAGTTCATTGTATTTTGGCCACACTCATTTGCCGCTAATTACTTGTTATTTATGTGACGAAACCTTGCACACAGTGCTTGCTAATTCATTGTATTTTGGCCACACTCATTTGCCGCTAATTACTGGTTATTTATGTGTCTAAACCTTGCATACAGTACTTGCTAGTTCATTGTATTTTGGCCACACTCATTTGCCGCTAATTACTTGTTATTTATGTGTCTAAACCTTGCATACAGTACTTGCTAGTTCATTGTATTTTGGCCACACTCATTTGCCGCTAATTACTGGTTATTTATGTGTCTAAACCTTGCATACAGTACTTGCTAGTTCATTGTATTTTGGCCACACTCATTTGCCGCTAATTACTGGTTATTTATGTGTCTAAACCTTGCATACAGTACTTGCTAGTTCATTGTATTTTGGCCACACTCATTTGCCGCTAATTACTTGTTATTTATGTGACTAAACCTTGCATATAAAACTTGCTAATTCATTGTATTTTGGCCACACTCATTTGCCGCTAATTACTTGTTATTTATGTAACTAAACCTTGCACAGAGTGCTTGCTAATTCATTGTATTTTCGCCACACTTACCTGCCGCTAATTAGTTGTTATTTATGTGACTAAACCTTGCATACAGTACTTGCTAGTTCATTGTATTTTGGCCACACTCATTTGCCGCTAATTACTGGTTATTTATGTGTCTAAACCTTGCATACAGTACTTGCTAGTTCATTGTATTTTGGCCACACTCATTTGCCGCTAATTACTTGTTATTTATGTGACGAAACCTTGCACACAGTGCTTGCTAATTCATTGTATTTTGGCCACACTCATTTGCCGCTAATTACTGGTTATTTATGTGTCTAAACCTTGCATACAGTACTTGCTAGTTCATTGTATTTTGGCCACACTCATTTGCCGCTAATTACTTGTTATTTATGTGTCTAAACCTTGCATACAGTACTTGCTAGTTCATTGTATTTTGGCCACACTCATTTGCCGCTAATTACTGGTTATTTATGTGTCTAAACCTTGCATACAGTACTTGCTAGTTTATTGTATTTTGGCCACACTCATTTGCCGCTAATTACTGGTTATTTATGTGTCCAAACCTTGCATACAGTACTTGCTAGTTCATTGTATTTTGGCCACACTCATTTGCCGCTAATTACTTGTTATTTATGTGTCTAAACCTTGCATACAGTACTTGCTAGTTCATTGTATTTTGGCCACACTCATTTGCCGCTAATTACTGGTTATTTATGTGTCTAAACCTTGCATACAGTACTTGCTAGTTCATTGTATTTTGGCCACACTCATTTGCCGCTAATTACTAGTTATTTATGTGTCTAAACCTTGCATACAGTACTTTGCTAGTTCATTGTATTTTGGCCACACTCATTTGCCGCTAATTACTTGTTATTTATGTGACGAAACCTTGCACACAGTGCTTGCTAATTCATTGTATTTTGGCCACACTCATTTGCCGCTAATTACTGGTTATTTATGTGTCTAAACCTTGCATACAGTACTTGCTAGTTCATTGTATTTTGGCCACACTCATTTGCCGCTAATTACTTGTTATTTATGTGTCTAAACCTTGCATACAGTACTTGCTAGTTCATTGTATTTTGGCCACACTCATTTGCCGCTAATTACTGGTTATTTATGTGACGAAACCTTGCATACAGTACTTGCTAGTTCATTGTATTTTGGCCACACTCATTTGCCGCTAATTACTGGTTATTTATGTGTCTAAACCTTGCATACAGTACTTGCTAGTTCATTGTATTTTGGCCACACTCATTTGCCGCTAATTACTGGTTATTTATGTGTCTAAACCTTGCATACAGTACTTGCTAGTTCATTGTATTTTGGCCACACTCATTTGCCGCTAATTACTTGTTATTTGTGTGTCTAAACCTTGCATACAGTACTTGCTAGTTCATTGTATTTTGGCCACACTCTTTTGCCGCTAATTACTTGTTATTTATGTGTCTAAACCTTGCATACAGTACTTGCTAGTTCATTGTATTTTGGCCACACTTATTTGCCGCTAATTACTGGTTATTTATGTGTCTAAACCTTGCATACAGTACTTGCTAGTTCATTGTATTTTGGCCACACTCATTTGCCGCTAATTACTGGTTATTTATGTGACGAAACCTTGCACACAGTGCTTGCTAATTCATTGTATTTTGACCACACTCATTTGCCGCTAATTACTGGTTATTTATGTGACGAAACCTTGCACACAGTGCTTGCTAATTCATTGTATTTTGGCCACACTCATTTGTCGCTAATTACTGGTTATTTATGTGTCTAAACCTTGCATACAGTACTTGCTAGTTCATTGTATTTTGGCCACACTCATTTGCCGCTAATTACTGGTTATTTATGTGTCTAAACCTTGCATACAGTACTTGCTTGTTCATTGTATTTTGGCCACACTCATTTGCCGCTAATTACTGGTTATTTATGTGTCTAAACCTTGCATACAGTACTTGTTAGTTCATTGTATTTTGGCCACACTCATTTGACGCTAATTACTGGTTATTTATGTGTCTAAACCTTGCATACAGTACTTGCTAGTTCATTGTATTTTGGCCACACTCCTTTGCCGCTAATTACTGGTTATTTATGTGTCTAAACCTTGCATACAGTACTTGCTAGTTCATTGTATTTTGGCCACACTCATTTGCCGCTAATTACTGGTTATTTATGTGTCTAAACCTTGCATACAGTACTTGCTTGTTCATTGTATTTTGGCCACACTCATTTGCCGCTAATTACTGGTTATTTATGTGTCTAAACCTTGCATACAGTACTTGCTAGTTCATTGTATTTTGGCCACACTCATTTGACGCTAATTACTGGTTATTTATGTGTCTAAACCTTGCATACAGTACTTGCTAGTTCATTGTATTTTGGCCACACTCCTTTGCCGCTAATTACTGGTTATTTATGTGTCTAAACCTTGCATACAGTACTTGCTAGTTCATTGTATTTTGGCCACACTCATTTGCCGCTAATTACTTGTTATTTATGTGACGAAACCTTGCACACAGTGCTTGCTAATTCATTGTATTTTGGCCACACTCATTTGCCGCTAATTACTGGTTATTTATGTGTCTAAACCTTGCATACAGTACTTGCTAATTCATTGTATTTTGGCCACACTCATTTGCCGCTAATTACTGGTTATTTATGTGTCTAAACCTTGCATACAGTACTTGCTAGTTCATTGTATTTTGGCCACACTCATTTGCCGCTAATTACTTGTTATTTATGTGACTAATCCTTGCACACAATGCTTGCTAATTCATTGTATTTTGGCCACACTCATTTGCTGCTATTAACTTGTTATTTATGTGACTAACCCTTGCATATAGTACTTGCTAATTCATTGTATTTTGGCCACACTCATTTGCCGCTAATTACTTGTGATTTATCTGACTAAACCTTGCACACAGTGCTTGCTAATTCATTGTATTTTGGCCACACTCATTTGCCGCTAATTACTTGTTATTTATGTGACTAAACCTTGCATATAAAACTTGCTAATTCATTGTATTTTGGCCACACTCATTTGCCGCTAATTACTTGTTATTTATGTAACTAAACCTTGCACAGAGTGCTTGCTAATTCATTGTATTTTCGCCACACTTACCTGCCGCTAATTAGTTGTTATTTATGTGACTAAACCTTGCATACAGTACTTGCTAATTCATTGTATTTTGGCCACACTCATTTGCCGCTAATTACTGGTTATTTATGTGTGTGTCTAAACCTTGCATACAGTACTTGCTAGTTCATTGTATTTTGGCCACACTCATTTGCCGCTAATTACTTGTTAGTTATGTGACGAAACCTTTTATACAGTACTTGCTAATTTATTGTATTTTGGTCACCCTCATTTGCCGCTAATTACTTGTTATTTATGTGACTAATCCTTGCACACAATGCTTGCTAATTCATTGTATTTTGGCCACGCTCATTTGCTGCTATTAACTTGTTATTTATGTGACTAACCCTTGCATATAGTGCTTGCTAATTCATTGTATTTTGGCCACACTCATTTGCCGCTAATTAGTTGTTATTTATGTGACTAAACCTTGCATACAGTATTTGCTAATTCATTGTATTTTGGCCACACTCATTTGCCGCTTATTACTTCTTATTTATGTGACTAAACCTTGCACACATTGCTTGCTAATTCATTGTATTTTGGCCACACTCATTTGCCGCTAATTACTTGTTATTTATGTGACTAAACCTTGCATATAAAACTTGCTAATTCATTGTATTTTGGCCACACTCATTTGCCACTAATTACTTGTTATTTATGTAACTAAACCTTGCACAGAGTGCTTGCTAATTCATTGTATTTTCGCCACACTCACCTGCCGCTAATTAGTTGTTTATGTGACTAAACCTTGCATACAGTACTTGCTAATTCATTGTATTTTGGCCACACTCATTTGCCGCTAATTACTGGTTATTTATGTGTCTAAACCTTGCATACAGTACTTGCTAGTTCATTGTATTTAGGCCACACTCATTTGCCTCTAATTACTTGTTATTTATGTGACTAAACCTTTCATACAGTACTTGCTAATTTATTGTATTTTGGTCACCCTCATTTGCCGCTAATTACTTGTTATTTATGTGACTAATCCTTGCACACAATGCTTGCTAATTCATTGTATTTTGGCCACACTCATTTGCTGCTATTAACTTGTTATTTATGTGACTAACCCTTGCATATAGTACTTGCTAATTCATTGTATTTTGGCCACACTCATTTGCCGCTAATTACTTGTGATTTATGTGACTAAACCTTGCACACAGTGCTTGCTAATTCATTGTATTTTGGCCACACTCATTTGCCACTAATTACTTGTTATTTATGTTACTAAACCTTGCATACAGTACTTGCTAATTCATTGTATTTTGGCCACACTCATTTGCCGCTTATTACTTCTTATTTATGTGACTAAACCTTGCACACATTGCTTGCTAATTCATTGTATTTTGGCCACACTCATTTGCCGCTAATTACTTGTTATTTATGTGACTAAACCTTACATATAAAACTTGCTAATTCATTGTATTTTGGCCAAACTCATTTGCCGCTAATTACTTGTTATTTATGTAACTAAACCTTGCACAGAGTGCTTGCTAATTCATTGTATTTTCGCCACACTCACCTGCCGCTAATTAGTTGTTTATGTGACTAAACCTTGCATACAGTACTTGCTAATTCATTGTATTTTGGCCACACTCATTTGCCGCTAATTACTGGTTATTTATGTGTCTAAACCTTGCATACAGTACTTGCTAGTTCATTGTATTTAGGCCATACTCATTTGCCGCTAATTACTTGTTATTTATGTGACTAAACCTTTCATACAGTACTTGCTAATTTATTGTATTTTGGTCACCCTCATTTGCCGCTAATTACTTGTTATTTATGTGACTAATTCTTGCACACAATGCTTGCTAATTCATTGTATTTTGGCCACACTCATTTGCTGCTATTAACTTGTTATTTATGTGACTAACCCTTGCATATAGTACTTGCTAATTCATTGTATTTTGGCCACACTCATTTGCCGCTAATTACTTGTGATATATGTGACTAAACCTTGCACACAGTGCTTGCTAATTCATTGTATTTTGGCCACACTCATTTGCCGCTAATTAGTTGTTATTTATGTGACTAAACCTTGCATACAGTACTTGCTAATTCATTGTATTTTGGCCACACTCATTTGCCGCTTATTACTTGTTATTTATGTGACTAAACCTTGCACACATTGCTTGCTAATTCATTGTATTTTGGCCACACTCATTTGCCGCTAATTACTTGTTATTTATGTGACTAAACCTTGCATATAAAACTTGCTAATTCATTGTATTTTGGCCACACTCATTTGCCGCTAATTACTTGTTATTTATGTAACTAAACCTTGCACAGAGTGCTTACTAATTTATTGTATTTTCGCCACACTCATCTGCCGCTAATTATTTGTTATTTATGTGACTAAACCTTGCATACAGTACTTGCTAATTCATTGTATTTTGGCCACACTCATTTGCCGCTAATTACTGGTTATTTATGTGTCTAAACCTTGCATACAGTACTTGCTAGTTCATTGTATTTTGGCCACACTCATTTGCCGCTAATTACTTGTTACTTATGTGACTAAACCTTGCACACAGTGCTTGCTAATTCATTGTATTTTGGCCACACTCGTTTGCCGTTAATTACTTGTTATTTTTGTGACTAAACCTTGCACACAGTGCTTGCCAATTCATTGTATTTTGGCCACACTCGTTTGCCGTTAATTACTTGTTATTTATGTGACTAAACCTTGCACACAGTGCTTGCCAATTCATTGTATTTTGGCCACACTCATTTGCCGCTAATTACTTGTTATTTATGTGACTAAACCTTGCACACAATGTTTTGCTAATTCATTGTATCTTGGCCGTATTCATTTGCCGTTAATTACTCGATACTTAGGTGACCAATTCTAGCACCTGTTGCCTGCTAATTTTATCTGTAATCGATCAGACATCGTCTGCAAGGCTTGATATAGTCAGCTATTATTCCGGCCATTGAGATTGCAACCAGTTTTGTGTAACCACTTGCTGCATGTTGTATTAGGAATAATGCGCCTCTCCAGCAGGGGCAATAATATTAGGCTTAGTGTAGTCTTGGTAGCCCTGTAAAGTACCCCTTTGTTAACGTCAGGCCAATAGACGAATATTTGAACTAGGGCCTTATTATTGTGGCGAATCTGTGCATGCTCTTTTCAGGATAAGTTTTCTGTGTAACGATTGCTGTACGACGAAGTTTGAGCGTCGGAGGGACACAGGTAGGTCTGGCGACGAGTCCCGAAATAGTTATTCAAGTATTCTTTTTTTGAAATTGTCATTCGAGTTCTACAGATTCTCGAGTACCTTCCTGACGTAGTACCCTGTGTACTTCTCGTCCCGTCTAACCGTCCAGGTCCGGTTGCACGAGTATACCCCGAGACAGACCTGGTGGAGCCCTTTTATTTTGACTCACCCTATATATGTCACGCCACGCTTGCCCAGTGACGTATCGTTTGAACCACGCCCATCTCCCTGAGCGTATCAGCCGAGGCCTTTAGCCTGTTTTGACGAATCTCAGGGCGAGCGTACCACCTTTTCCCGGACTTAACCAGTCGTGCGATACTCACCCCGCGTGGGTGTCGTTAACAAGGGTAACAAGGGTCATACTAGAATAGTACAACTCTACCCGCTAATCAACAAAAAATCGTCTCTGCAAGCTGAATGCATCACCTTACTTTACAAATCATTGATACGGCCACTAGTATTATATGGATGCACAATTTGGGGAGTTGTCTTGAATGAGTTCTAATAATTACTAGCCATCCGCTCGGCGGCTCTACATATTCTAGTTCATAGTTTATTTTATTTAGTCCTGAAACGTGCTTTAAAAGCAAATATAACTGGAGTAAAGATTTTACTGCTTTCATTAGGAGAAACGGGGCAGTGGAAATAGGGGATTAGATGCCAGTAGACCGATATGTAGCTTTAGTGTTGTATTAAATGTTCAATAAATGCATTTTAAAAGGATTTTTTGGTTGGGGAGCTTTTACATTGTCAAATCTAAGTAACATTGCATTTTCCGTACATATACATATTATTACGATACATAAAGTGGTATGGTTAATCATAGCAAAGAAATATTTAAAAGAAATAAAGATGGTGTGTTGTTGCAATCAAATTTAGAAAAAATGTAAAGATTTGTTGGCTGATCTGAATTTGGAAATGCAGATTAAATAAATAAAGTAAATTGTAATTTTATCTTCAAAAGTTATTACATTTGAGTATTTCATATTGGTGATTGGAAGAAAAGTTAATGTTACTGTAAGACAAATATACTTACTCTGCAAAAATATAATTGTAGTATGTATACTTCAGATAATGTAATTTAAGAAGTGGGCAGTAATAATCGTATCTAGATAAGTTTTGTTTTAAAAACATGATTGAATAACAAAATTAGATTATGAACAGATGTATTTTTTAAAAATCCAGTAAAAATTAATAAAAACTTATAAATTTCGACTTTAATATTGTAAATAATTGGCCTGATACAAATAAAAACGTATTTAACAAGTTTATAAACGAATATAAGTGAGAAGAAGAAATAGAATTGACGTGAGTAAACAACCAGTGAAGAGATTGTGGTATACAATTTAATTAACTACAAAGCAGAAGGAAACGACAACATTTGTATAGATTTGGATTTATTCATAATCTCAATCTTCGTCATAGAGGCTTGTTATCCATTCCATTACATCGTACTGAACTCTTTAAACGATCTTTTACTTATAACGTGTCTAGAATATACAATGCGTTACCTACTGCTTTTAAGACGACTTCCTTGCACACTTTCAAAAATAAATTGTTAAACTGGCTAGCCTCTTGAGTGTTAATTCATTTCTGTTAAAAGATTTCGTTCTCTGTGTTTTTTATCTAGTTGCATTTGATGAACATACGTAAATCACTCATATCATTACATTTCATCTCACTTTATCGTTTTTTTTTTATTAATTTTATATAAGTTTGATAATTTCGTTTCTATTGTTTTTTGCTGTTGACACTGCTTGTGTGATATTTATTTTATTACATTTTCTTTGAAGCGGTGGTAAGGTAGAGCAGGGGCTTTCTTTTAGAGAGCCATCTGACTACCATCGCTTCCCCATACGTTTATATTTATTATTTAATATGTATATATTATTGTTATTTATTTTGGGGAATAAAACAGTATTTATTATTATTATTATTATTATTATTAAGTAGTACAAGAGGTAATTAACAATCATTATTGGAGTTTGGAATTCTATAGAAGACTGGAAGTAGTTTTCTGAGGTGTGCTGGGTTGATTTGGTTGCTACAGAAAAGGAGCTGTGGACAAAGGAGGTTAGTTTGGGAATTATCTGGTAGTTGGAAATTACAAGAGGGCTGAGTTCTGCAACTGTATACTAGAAGTTCCATTAGTGAGGTTGGATCTGCAAGAGCCTGGAATTTTGACTTTTGGAAAGTTCTTTAGTTGATTGAAGGTGCATTAATGATAAGCTGACATTGACCATGGCTGAGAATCATTAGGATCATTGGTGTTTGATGTGAGTAGCTGAAAAAGTGTAAGGAAGTCAGGTTTGGGATAGTTATATTTAATAAGGAATAAAGACACAATTAATTGAGCAAAATAACTTAATAACAATACTTACTTTGGTGAAATAATTGTTGAATTGTAAAAGGGAAAGTATATTTGTCTATTTTGAAAGTATTGTGCTATTATACTGGTTAAAAGTTAAATTGATATTTAATATCATTCATTGAATTGGCAATTCATATAAAAAAATTGAATATCTAAAAATAGATGACTTGATTAATGAACCCCGCCCTAACGAGAGTCTTAATTGTAATACATAATTTTAAAATAGTACAAAATGTGTTTGCTTGTTATATTACATTAATGAGAGCTATTGCATATTAAAAAGTAATACAACTGTGGTGCTTATGCATTCCATATTTATGGTCGCCCAACGTGGTGCATTTAAGCCATTGCATTAATTAAGGGTTAGCTCAACTGTGGAGCTATTTCATATTAACGGCGCCGAGAACGTGTGGCAATTTTGGGTTTGATTATAACTGATAAACCAAGTTTATGGTTAATTTGTTATTAATAATTGTGAATTAAGAAACAGGATTGTTAAAAACCAATCATAATTTAAAAACGTACCATAATTGAGTTCTTTTGAGAGTAATAAAGTAACAGAATAGGACAATCTATAAGAATAAATAAAGCATTGTAGAAAGGTTCAATTTGTGAACAAAATACAAAGATTTACAATTGAATATAAAGGTTAGTTAATCAAAAGTAGGCACATTTGAAAATTTAAACTAAAATATGGCACACAAAAGGGTTACAAGAAAAAGCAAGAAGACTGGAGAGGAAAAAGATGAAGGACAAGAAGAAATGGAAATGGTAGCGAGTGGTGCTGAAGTTGAAGTGGAGGAAATACAGCAAGAGGTAGGTGTACAAAGTGATCAGGTAAGGATTCAGCAGGAATCAACAGGAAAACCAACCATCGATATGGACAAGTTAATGGAAATGATGGCAAAATGCAACAGTCGATGGAGAAAACTGCAGAGAAAAATGCGGCAAAGGTGAGGAAGGATTTACAAGAAAATAAGAAAAATTTAGAAGAAATGGAAAAGAGATAGATAGCGTCAATTGAGAAAACTACAGAGGACATAATAAAGTCAAGAGAGGAAAGAGAGAACAGAAGAAAGAAGGAAGCCGAGCAAAAGGAAAAGAAGTTGAAACAGGAGCAAATGCAGTCAGAGGAGCTGTTAGATGAGGAAAGACGTAAAAGATGGCAGAAGGAAGATAAGGAAAATTAGTCCAAATTAGAAGTTATATTTAGAAAGAATACTTTTGAAAATGAACTATTTTTGGAAAAATCAAAACAAGATTTAAAAGAATCAAAGCAGTCGGAGAAGCTGTTAGATGAGGAAGACGACATGACGGAAAATAATAAACAGCTAAAACACGATGAAGTAGTTAGTAATAAAGAATTAAATGTGGGAACAAGAAGTGTATTGAGTAATATTATGAGGAACAAGAATAGTAAATATTTAAGAAGAAATAAACGATTTTATAAAGTAAATAGAATTACAGGAGGTGGCATAATTAAAATAAATAAATATAAGAAGAATACAAGGAATGAAACAATTAAACGAAGATTAAAGGAGGAGACAAAGGAACTAAAAGAAAGGCTGAGACGAAAGGAAGTATCGAGGCTTGAAGCTGAATTAAGAAAAATAAAACAAGCAGCTAAAGAAGCCAAAGATCTTATAAAGACCAATGAAGATAACTTTAAGAGTTTTAAGATAACAAAAACAAACTCGGACGTGTAAATATGTTAAACAGTAATTATTAATGTTTGTTTGTTCTTAATACAGTTAGATAATATATTAAATTAATATGACACATCACATATTTAACAATTTATAAAAGTCAACTTAAAATAATTGGAAATATTTTGCTTAATTAATAATAGTACAGTAGTCTTAATAATGAAGGATGAAATAATATGAAATATTTATACGTTTTACATGCAAACGGAATGAAAATAGATGAAAAGGTTTGTTATCAGTAAATAAAAAGAAAATGTATACTACAAGCAAAATGTTGAATGTTAAAAGTGACAGAAAATATAAAAGAGATGTTAGAATTTTATATTGATTATTTTTGAATGTGAATTTTGAAATGAGAAATGAATAATAATTCAACAATAAGGTGTAATTAAAACTTGGTTTCAGTACCTAAAGTGGGCTGCCAAGATAAAGAATTGTTGCTGAGCTAAAAAAGCCAGAGACGATTTAAAAATTGATTGAAGTTATAATAAATAGTAATGAAATAATAATGAATTTAATAAATAGTTGTACCCAAAGTAGGTAATTGTTGAATGAAAAGGATAATTGGAGAAGAAGAATTTACATTTCGAAAGTATGACATTAAGAATGAATAACAAGAGGTGTTAAAATGATTAATAAGGAAGCAGGTTAAGCAAAAGATAACATTCAGGAAATTTATATAAACGAACCTTAAGAATTTAACAATAAAACGTATCTGATAGAATTATAAGGAATCCTTAAAAAAGTAAAATAATATTAAAGATAGAAATATTTGAATAATTAATGATAATTTTGATAGAACACTAGAATGGTAAAAGAATGTGATGGTTCATATGAAGTATAGCAGAATTTAAATGTTTGCAATTTGTAAATAGAGATTTGTAAATTATTATAAAGGTTGTTGTTTGTTTAAAAGGTTAAAATATTTTTATCACCGTAGTAATTTGAAATAATTAGATGGAAATGGATTTTAGTTGTTATGAAGTTATATTCAAGGATATTAGGATGGGTTATGAACAATTTGTTAATTAAAAGAAATTAAGAAAAGAAATTGGAAATAAAACTAGTTTATTTAAACATTTTTCTTAATTGAGGAATTTATATTATGATACATAAAGTGTTATGGTTAATCATAGCAAAGAAATATTTAAAAGAAATAAAGATGGTGTGTTGTTGCAATCAAATTTAGAAAAAAATTTAAAGATTTGTTGGCTGATTTGAATTTGGAAATGCAGATTAAATAAATAAAGTAAATTGTAATTTTATCTTCAAAAGTTATTACATTTGAGTATTTCAGATTGGTGATTGGAAGAAAAGTTAATGTTAGTGTAAGACAAATATACTTTGCAAAAATATAATTGTAGTATGTATACTTCAGATAATGTAATTTAAGAAGTGGGCAGTAATAATCGTATCTAGATACGTTTTGTTTTAAAAACATGATTGAATAACAAAATTAGATTATGAACAACTGTATTTTTTAAAAATTCAGTAAAAATTTATAAAAACTTATAAATTTCGACTTTAATATTGTAAATAATTGGCCTGATACAAATAAAAAGGTATTTAACAAGTTTATAAACGAATATAAGTGAGAAGATGAAATAGAATTGACGTGAGTAAACAATCAGTGAAGAGATTGTGGTATACAATTTAAATAACTACAAAGAAGAAGGAAACGACAACATTTGTATAGATTTGGATTTATTGAAGTAGTACAAGAGGTAATTAGCAATCATTATTGGAGTTTGGAATTCTATAGAAGACTGGAAGTAGTTTTCTGAGGTGTGCCGGGTTGATTTGGTTGCTACAGGAAAGGATCTGTGGACAAAAGAGGTTAGTTTGGGAATTATCTGCTAGTTGGAAATTACCAGAGGGCCGAGTTCTGCAACTGTATACTAGAAGTTCCAGGAGTGAGGTTGGATCTGCAAAATTTTCTTTATTTAAAAATTAAGCAAATCAGGCAAACAATTTAATCCACTCCCTCACAACCCGAATTCTCGAAAAAATACAATAGACCAGTAGAAAGTCTCTAAACAGGGAATTTTACACAAATATTGATTTTAAGGTTTTTGTGATAATTATAACGATTTTCCCCATTTTACAACCCCCAAATCAACCTAAGCCGCGAAAGTCTTAAGAACCCACAGATTCATCCACATACTGCAAAAAACAAACTTCAACATTTTTCTTTCCCCCTGTTTATGCGAACATCCAATTTGCTACAAACGCACTTCAGCTTTATACATTTGTAATTTCGCCCCCTTGCATCGCAGACCCTAAAAAGCGGCTAGTACGATAAGCGGTGGTTCATCCTCTTTTCAACTAGCCCCAAATCACATTTGGATTTTTCAAAAAGTATGCGATGTAACAGCACCGAACGCTTTCGTGTCCAAAAAATCGTTTTAATCGCCGCATTTTCACACCCTCGACTCTTACATTTTCACAACCTCTCCAGAAAGTTCGCCCTTGACGAGATCCTCAAAATGACCCCACCAACATTCACCTGCAATAGGGACAGCTTGCAAAAGTTCGCAAAAACTGCGCATTTTCCAAGCGTCACACAAATCGCTACTGGAGCCTCGTACTAGCGTCACACCTCCAATTAGTTTAACATTTTCAATGTTAAAACGGTTAGGCATTTTAAAGAAGAAGGAATATGGCCGCAAACTGTCCGACGAATTATAAGAAGGATAACAGATCGTGGAACAATAAAGTACCGAAAACATACGGGACGACCAGCGTCTTCATTGACTCCAAAAAATATTACCTAGGTAAAAAGGATTTATGATAAAAGTTGTGAAGTTTGCATTAGTAATGTAGCTAAATTGACAAATATCCCTAGAAGAAGTTTTGGAAAAATAAAAGTAAATATATTAGAGTTAAAGTCGCACAGAAAAGAAAATGCACCACGTTATACGGAAAGTCAGTCCAGTCGAGCCAAAACCAACTGCCCTAAACTTGCAGAAAAAACTCTAACGAGAGCAAGTGATAACATTCTTCTTCTGGATGATAAGACCTATGTGCCTTTGAACCCAAACGATGTTACAGGTTTAAAATTTTAGTCATCTACCAGCAAAAACACTGTTAATTCGGAAAATTGATGCAGCGGAAAAACCAATTTTTTAAAAAAATATCTAGTGTGACAAGCACTATATGAAAATGGGCTCGTTTCAAAAGCTTATATAAAAAATGGAACTATGAATGCTGAAATGTATGTGAATGAATGCCTTAAAGAAATTCTCATTTTTTTATTAATAAAAATTATAAAAGAAATCATATTTTATTTTGGCCCGATACAGCAGCAATTCATTACTGGAGTATTGTAATAGATTGTTTACAAAAGGGAAGGTATTCAGTACGTCTCAAGGGAAGACAATGCCCCGAATGTACCTCCAGTTCGACCAATTGAGCGATTCTGGGCGTTGTCTAAGAAACAATAATCCAAACGACAAGAAAAGACCAAGAATTTAAGTTCCTCCAAAAGAATTTGGAAAAATATCGGTCGTACAGTTTCCGAAAGCAGTGGCAGAAAGTTAATGAAGAATGTCAGAAAAAAATCAGGTTAATAAGCAGACAATATTTTTGCACCGCTTAACAGTTGATATTAGTAATCTATAAGTTGTAATGATATAATTTGAAATAAAAACTAATTTTTACTTTGCAGTTTTCTTTTAATTATAATTATGCGGTGTGGAAAAGAACCTGATTTATGACATACGCGTTAGCATACAAAGAGCACATTCTGTACGGCTTGGAAAGCAACAAGACAAGTATTTAAACTGTAGCAGCTATAGGAAATGCTACAAACCAATTAAATAACGTAATCACTACAGCATACGAAAACTGATGTCCTCTAAAAGTTAATACAGAGAGTAGGAACGTTCTCTGGTGGCAAAAGGTCCTTTCCAACCAGGAGCAAAGACGAGGAAACTTTTTAACAAAGCTAAAGCGACTGGTGACAGTATAAAGAATCCCAAACAGTTTATACTAAGGAATTGAGGAAGGTTTAGAGGTGCGCTTGGAGGTATTTCTGTATTGAACTGGCTGAAGTTCCAGCTACAATCCCTCCAATGACTCTTCTAATTGAGACACATTTTCCTGTGTAACAACGTATTAATGAAGTGAGAATGGAGGATTCAAGGCCTGAAGATTAGTCAACCAGAACCAACAGAGAAGCCTGGAACAGTTCCACTCAAATCTTAACACCCGATAAAACGCAATAGGCTATAAAATCACTTAGACCCTTCAAAACCCCTGGAGCAGACTGTACCTTTGCCGCGCTACTTTAAGTAGTAATAGAGATACTAACTCCGTTAACAAAAATGATCAGGGCACGTATGGCCCTAGGATACATCCCAAACAGCTGGAGAAAAGAAAGAAGCAAATCCAATAACAGTCGGAGGACTTGCAGACGCAGCGTATTTTAAACAACTTGCTGTACCAAACTGATCCTCTTAGCCAGTTTGCTCACGCATATCTAGCACCAGGAGGGAGAAGTTTAATTACATTGATGGTAATGGCTTGGGTAATAGAAGATCAAGAACACTTAAGGGAACACCCATGCTTCCCAGGAGCCGTGAATATCTGACCATAGACATATACGGTTCGATTTAGAAATCGCTCAAATATGCCAAGAAGAAATCCAAGCAGAGAAGATTAGGTAGCTTCTAAAAAGCACATTCCGTACGGCTTGGAAAACACTAAGACAAGTATTTAAACTGTAGCAGCTGTAGAAGATGCTACAAACCAATTAAATAACGTAATCACTACAGCATCCGAAAAGAGTTGTCATCTAAAAGCTAACAGGGAGAGTAGGAGCATTCCTTGGTGGCAGAAGATCCTTTTCCAACCAGGAGCAGAGACGAGGAAAAGCTAAAGCGACTGGCAACTAGGGAGAGTATAAAGAATCCCTAACAGATTATAATAACGAATTGAGGAAGGCTAAGAGGTGGAGGTATTTCTGTATTAAACTGGCTAAAATTTAAGCTACAGCAAGGTTCCACAAGCCCTCCAAGACTCTTCTAATTGCGACACATTTTCCTGTGTAACAACTGATAAATGAAGTAATAATGGAGGATTCAAGGACTGAATATTAGCCAACTAGAACTAATAGAAAAGCCTGGAATAGTTCCACTAAAATCTTCACACCTGATAAAATACAATGTGCTATAAATTCACTTAAACCCTTCAAAACCCCTGGAGCAGACTGTCCCTTTGCCGCTCTAGCAGTAATAGAGATACTAACACCGTGAACAAAAATGATCACGGCATGTTTGGCGGTATTAAGTATTTTTCCGGTTTTGTCAAAGGTTTGCAAAAGATTGTAGATTCTCAGGTCAGAAACTATCTTTGTCAAAATCGGTTATTTTCAAATTTCCAGTCCGGCTTTCATTCAAAGCATAGTTGTGCTTCTGCATTGTTAAAAGTAACGGATGATATTGTTCGCGCTAGCGACGAAGGTAGTCTTACGGCTTTCATTCTTCTCGATTTTTTCAAAGCCTTTGATACAATTAATCATGAGATACTTCTTGCTGTTTTATATGCCAGCGTAGTATGGTCACTCTGTTATTCTGTGCATATTCAAAGAATCGAATCTGTGCAGCACAAGTTCACCAAATTTATTTGTAATCGAGCTAACATTGCCTACAACAATTATTCCGACAGTTTAAATAGTTTAAAATGTGTAGATTAAAAGATCGAAGAATCTTGTAGGACTTTTCATGCAAGTACAAACTTGTTAATACTTATTATAATTCCAACCACTTAATCAGTCATATTAATTTTAATGTTGCTCAACGCCATTTGCGCAATTCTCTTGTTTTTCGACCACAAATTTCGCGTAATAATACTCATAACTTTTCACCTTTAATAAGACTAACTAGAAGCTATAATGAATATTTAAACGACATTGACTATTTCTTCTTGTCAATTTCAACAGTTAAAAGTATCTGTAGCGTTAAAATCTCTGCTAGATAGTGATTTCCTTCCTTAAAGTGCCGAGGGTCTCACTTTACTGATTCTTAATTTTAATGTTTATTTTTTTATAATTTTGTTAATTACACAAAAGGGGTCGAGCGGTTGAGTGCATTATATTTTTGATAGTATTGCCTACAATGCAGTCAATTTTTCGGCAATATGCACATTCTAAATGTATTGTTTTTCTTGGTCAATCAGTAATTGGACTTATGTCTGTTGCTTCGCCACAGCTCTGTTAAATAAATAAATAAATATTGTATATTGTATATTGTATATTCTATGTTGTATATTATATATTGGATATTGCATATGGTTTATACTATACTGTATTTTGTATATTGTAGATTGCATATTGTGTATTTTTGAGTATTTTGAATGTATTTGGTTTCAGTTATTTCCACAGAGGTCATCTGATTGCCATCGAATTTCCTATAAATGATTTATAATGCATTTCTTAAAAATTACTAGTGTTTTATATTTCTAAATATTATTATTATTACATGATATGAAATAAAACGTATGCTATACGTCCGTAAAGTAATTTCAACCATACTCGTTTCAATATCCCAGATTCGGATCCTCGTCCGTGAACATTTCAAGTGTACCGTAAAAATAATTTTCCAGAATTATAACGTAAATAACTATTAATAGAAATTTCAAAATTGGATAGCCAAATAACTTTGCATTAATTATTAGTTTGTTAACAAACCGAAACACGAAGATAATCGTAATAAATAATTAATATCTACCAACTTATGATGATGAAATATTAATAAATTTTTCTTCGTTACAGAGTAATGTTGCCCAGCCTTCTTCTTCTGTGACCACCGAAAGTCCTTCAATAATAATTACTACATATCGCCAGGACCAGAAATCAAAAATAGGCCTTCTATTATCAAAACGGTTTATCGCAGAAAGCAAGAACAGAAGAAAGCTTTAATAATCAGCATTAAAAAGCAGATTGAGATTGTCAAGGAGAAGAAGTGGGAAGAAAGTTTGTACAAGTTAACGTTAGTGGAAAATGTGATAAGGCGCTTAGAAGCAAAAAAGGAAACATAACTACATAGCTAGTGCTTAAATATAAAACTCTATGAAGTAAAGTGTTTAGAACTGCATTATTAATGTGTTCATTAATGTTCTGCATCTCAATTTTACTATAGGCATATTAGTTTTGGTTTTGTTAGTGTAGTGGATGTAATTCAAAATACAGTAGCGACTAATGTGTACTATCTAGCTTGAACAAAAAAAAACAGGAGGTTATTATTTATTTATTTAATTATGCTTAATGTGCTTTAACTACACGGTCATTGCTGTTTATTTCGTTATTTGTGTAAAATGCAATTTCTGTTTGGCAATTAAGTATTACAAGCAGGACATGCGCAACAGCGGTGGTTGGGGCGCATCCCTAGCAGCCACCCGGGATGGACGAGCAGAGCGAAGAGATCAGGGCGAACTGCCCAACTATGCGGAGGTCCCTTCGAACTTGTATTCTATAAACTTGTTTTTAATAATTAATAAATTAGTTAGTGATATTAAAAGAAGTATTCATTTATAAACAATTGCGACAGAACTAATTGCAATGTTAAATTTTGTAGATTATTCACTGTTTTTTCATTTATTTTGTAAGGAATTCATATTGTGATTATTAAAATGTTTAAATTATATTATATTTCTGGGGGGGGGGGGGGCGTTTCCTGAAGTTCTGCTTGGTTCAACTGTTACTAAAGTGTGGCATAGGGTTTTAATTGTGTGTATTTCTTTGGCTTTCTCGTTTGCTGTAAGAAGTACTGCGCAAACCGGTATTGGTTGTTTATTTTTATTAAGAAGTCTGATGATCCTCGTTATGGGGAGATTGTATTGATCGAGTTCTTCTTGAATGTCTGCTTCTGTTAACGAGTGGGGCACATTTTTAATGACGACTGACAGAGGCCGTTCCATTGGATTTTGGTAGGTGTGAAAGACTATTTTATTAGTTAAGCAATATTCAGCAATAGTTCTGTAGTCTGTTTCCAAATCTTCAAAAATGTTTCGCTGAGGGCAGTGGTGTATTTATCAGTAACGATTTTACCGAGGTCGTCAATTACCTGTTTGTGATTCACGGATCCGTGGAGAAAAATCGGCGGTATCTTAATCTTGTTCCCTTCTTTGGGGGGTTCTAGGGGTGTTTTGCTGTTTCCATCTTGCTTATCGGCGGTGATAGGATCGACGTTTTCAGGCAGACAGTATTTATTTTGTTTTGTTTTGCCCTAGAAGTGCTTCATGGTTCCAAATGTACTTCTTTTGTAGATCACTGATCGGTGGTGAGAGGTGGTCACTGTTTCTTTTGGTGGTTGAAATTCAGCCACAATCCCAAGGAAGAACTAATTTAATTTAGATTTTCTTACATATCGAAAGGAATTCGTATACGTTGTAAATAAGATAAATGCAAATATAAATAAATTGTGCTTGCAGATAAATTGCTCGGGCTCACGACAGCACGGTCACTTATCACATTCGTTCAGTACGAGCGTTGACACCGGACTCAAGTACCTACCTAATGATTTGTATGCAGTAGGACTTCGCAGGTATTTTTGCCATTATTAAATGTTTTTTCTTAATATGTTATAGAAATTGTCGGTTTTATAACTACTCGGGAATTGCCGGTGTTACTTTGCATTGTTGTTATTATGGGAACATTATGCTGCTTGTAGAAAGCAGCATAATGTTCCCTTATCTTAAATGCCGATCTTAAATACAGTAGTGGCAGATTTGAGAAATAGTAACATCGGAAGCTACTAATCGAGTTTGCATATATTTATTGGCTCTAAGTATAGTATTTCGGAGACCGACGTTTATACGCATTTGTAAGTATAATAAACGGGCGTTATAGCCTCAGGATGCGTCATACCATATGTTCGGGGATTTACTGGCATACCTACGTATGTCTCAAACATCGAGGTACCGTACACATTCCTATTTCATTCTACTTTTGGTTGTTGTATTGTGCGGATGTCGCTCATTTGTGTGAAAATTGTAGCATGTTCAGTGTTTACAAATTGTTGCGTTGATCTATAGTGAATATTCAGTGGTAAGTGTGCATCGATAAGTGACCGTAGTCCTATCGTGACCCCGAGACATTTATGTGCAAACACAATTTATATTTGCATTACATTTTATTTACAACGTATACGAATTCCTTTCGATATTTAAGGAAATTTAAATTAAATTAGTTCCCCCTTGCGGGGGTGGCTCAATGTCAACCACGAAAAGAAATAGTGACAAGCAATCACCACCGATCAGTGATCTACAAAATAAGTACTTTTGGAAGCATGCTTCTAGCGCAAAATAAATATTATCTGCCTGAAAACGTCGATCCCATCAACGTCGATAAGCTAGATGGAAACAGCAAAACACCCCTAGAACCCCCCAAAGAAATGAACAAGATTAAGATACCGCCGATTTTTCTCCACGGTCCCGTGAATCACAAACAGGTAATTGACGACCTCGGTAAAATCGTTACTGATAAATACACCACTGCCCTCAGCGCAACATTTTACAAGATTATGCTAAATTCGGAAACAGACTACAGAACTATTGCTAAATATTGCCTAACTAATAGTCTTTCACACCTACCAAACTCCAAATGAACGGCCTCTGTCAGTCGTCATTAAAAATGTGCCCCTCTCGTTAACAGAAACAGACATTCAAGAAGAACTCGCTCAATATAATCTCCATATAACGAGGATCACCAGACTTCTTAATAAAAATAAACAACCAATACCGGTTTGCGCAGTACTTATTACAGCAAACGAGAAAACCAAAAAATATACAAAATTAAAACCCTATTCTACACTTTAGTAACACTTGGACAAGAAGAACTTCAGAAAACACCCCTCAGTGCCACAGATGCCAACGATATGGCCACACAAAGAATTATTGTCGCCTACAACCAAGGTGTGTAAAATGCTTAAAAACCACCATTATTCCGCCTGCGATAAAGATAATAATACTACCGCAATCTGTGTCAACTGCGGAGGTAACCACCCTGCTAACTTTCCAAGCTGCTCGTATTTCTACGAATCTAAGTACAACAAAAAGAAATCATCGACAACATCAACTTTCCATCTCTTCCCAAAACGAATAGATCAGCTGATCGTAGCCGACTTTGGGCACGTCAAATCCTGACACAGATTCAACAATCAACACAATCTTAAAAACAATTCTCAAGTTCATTCAGCCTTACTTAGGGTAAATTAAACAATATTTATTAACAAACCTATTACGTTGACTCCTTAATGGATCATAATAATATCAACACTATTAAGCATTTAAAACTCCTCAACTGGAATGCCAATGCCTTTGTACCCCAGCGAGCAATATTCTCATCGTTCCTCGTAAGACACAATGTGGACGTAGCATGCATCTCAGAGACACACTTAACCATACATGATCGTTTCAAAATCCCCGGATACCTTTGCTACCGCACGGACCGTAATGCAATGTTTGCATCTAGAGGTGTGGCTATACTTGTCAAGCATAAACGAGTTCCCGCAGATTAAAACTACAAATCTTGAGACCATTACGGTTAAGGTCAAAACACAGGAAGGGATCTACATTAAAGTAACAAGTGTCTACCGACAACTTAACAAGAACCTTCTTGAAACCGACATTCAGATGCTCTTCGATTCGAATGAACCGACACTACTAATCGGTGACCTCAATTCCAAAAGCACAATTTGGGGATGCAGAAAAGACAATCCATCTGGACTAAGTCTTCACTCCTACTACACATGCATTTCAAATATTCGCTCCGGAAGATCCGACCTACTTCCCATATCGGGCAGACCACCATCCGGACATCTTGGGCATAATACTACAAAAGAACGTTCAAAGTCAAATCTTCCAAAAGGTTTACACCGAACTTGACTCAGATCACTTGCCGCTTCTGATTTCATTTATAGCCGCTCCAACGTTAAGATACCCTAGGACCAAGCTGAGGAATGAAATTGTTGACTGGAATTACTGTAGGGAAACACTTGATGCAAACCTGAAATATCCCAATGAATTGAAAACCACAGGACATAGACGAAACGGTTGATCATCTTACAAGAAGCCTAACTGGCAATTTACATGCAGCAATACTCATTTAACAAAATCCTAGACATGCGATCCCAAAAACACCTCCGATACACATAATTGACCTAATAAAACAAAAAAGTCAACTTCGCAGGGAATGGCAACGCTCTAGAAACCAGGCGACAAAAAACCTAGTCAACAATCTGAGCCATCGTATCAAGCGTGAGCCAGAGAGGTATAAAATTGATTCCTATCAAAAATACATCAGCACGTATGAATCCGGCGAGCCAGGTCTCTGGAAAACAACATGGAAGATTTTACGGCAAACACAAGAAATTCCACCCATTCCCATCCAAAACGAAATTTGTGCATAGACGAAGACAAATGTGAAGCCTTTGCCAACCACTTAGCACAAACCTTTATTCCACATCAACACAATGCATCTGGGTATGCCAACTTGATCGGTAGACATCTTGAAACACACAAACCAATAGCAGTACGTAAGATGGAACCGATCTCTCCTAAGGTATTGGCTGTCATAATAAAAAAGCATCCAAATAATAAAACTACCGGGGAAGACGAAATAACCAACTTCACACTCAAAAACCTCACAAGAAAAGCGTTGGCTTACTTATTCTCACTTTTCAATGCTTGCCTCAGAGTCGACTATTTTCCTAGCAAATGGAAACATGGACTCATACTGATGTTTTCTAAACCAGGCAAAAACAACAAAGAACTTGACGGATATCAACCTATCAGTCTCCATACGACCATCTCTAAGGTATTCTAAAAAGCAATTAACATCAGACTCAATGACGAAATTATCAGACTGGAAATAATCCCATTTCTCAATTTGGGTTTAAAAAAGGACACTCCACCTGTCATCAGCTGCAACGCATTGTCGAACTAATAGAGAGTGGCTGCGAAATGAAACAATACACTGCTGCAGTATTCATCGTTTTAGCCCAGGCCTTTGATAGGGTTTGGATCGAAGGGCTGAAATACAAACTTTCTCGATCATACATATCGTAATATTTAAAATCAATGATATTCTAATATCTCGAACGCCGATCTTTTGCAGTAAAAATACATGCAGACATCTACTCAACCAGACCGAACAAAGCAGGTGTGCCGCAGGGAAGCATACTGGGGCCTACCCTTTTTAAAATCTACCTACATGACATTCCCAACACCACTGCAAAGCTAGCGTTATACGTAGACGACACTGTGCTGTTGATCAAAAATGAAAACCTGATAGTGTCAGTTGATCAACTTAAAACCTCAAGGAATACTCTAGCAAGATGGTTCAGGTCTTGGAACCTGACGATTAACCATTCTTTACTCTCAGACGAATCATAATCACAACTATTGGTTTTAAGGTTTTTCTGATAATTATAACGGTTTTCCCCATGTTGCAACCCCCAAATCAACCCAAGCCGAGAAAGTCTTAAGAACCCACAGATTCATCCACGTACTGCTAAAAACAAACTTCGACATTTATTTCTTTCCCCCTGTTTATGCGAACATCGAATTTGCTACAAACGCACTTCAGCTTTATACTTTTGTAATTTCGCCTCCTTGCATCGCAGACCCCAAAAAGCGGCTAACGATAAGCGTTGGTTAATCCTCTTTTCAACTAGCCCCAAATCACATTTGGATCTTTCAAAGAGTACATGATGTAACAGCACCGAACGCTTTCGTGTCCAGAAAATCGTTTAAATCGTCGTATTTTCACCCCCTCAACTCTTACATTTTTGCAACCTCTCCAGAAAGTTCGCCCTCGACGAGATCCTCAAAATGACACCACCAACATTCACCTGCAATACAGACAGCTTGCAAAAGTTCGCGAAAACTGCGCATTTTCCAAGCGTCACACAAATCGCTACCGGAGCCTCGTACTAGCGTCACACCTCCAATTCGTTAAACATTTTCAACGTTAAAACTGTTGGTCATTTTAAAGAAACAGGAATATGGCCGCAAACTGTCCGACGAATTATAAGAAGGTTAACAGATCGTGGAACAATAAAGTACCGAAAACATACGGGACGACCAGCGTCTTCATCGACTCCAAAAAATATTACCTAAGTAAAAAGGATTTATGATAAAAATTGTGAAGTTTCCATTAGTAATGTAGCTAAATTGGCAAATATCCCTCGTTCAACTTTCTGAAAAATAAAAGTAAATAAATTAAAGTTAAAGTCGTACAGAAAAGAAAATGCGCCACGTTATACGAAAGTCAGTCCAGTCGAGCCAAAACCAATTGTCCTAAACTTGCAGAAAAAACTCTAACGAGAACAAGTGATAACATTCTTCTTCTGGATGATGAGACGTATGTGCCTTTGGACCCAAACGATGTTACAGGTTTAAAATTTTAGTCATCTACCAGCAAAAATAATGTTAATTCGGAAAATAGATGTAGCGGAAAAACCAATTTTTTTTTAAAATAAATATTTAGTGTGGCAAGCACTATATGAAAATGGACTCGTTTCAAAAGCTTATATAAACAATGGAACTACCAATGCTGAAATGTGTGAATGAATGCCTTAAAGAAATTCTCATTTTTTTATTAATAAAAATTATAAGACATATTTTATTTTGGCCCGATACGGCAGCAATTCATTACTCAAGTATTGTAATAGATTATTTACAAAAGGGAAGGTATTCAGTACGTGTGAAAGGAAGACAATGCCCCGAATGTACTTCCAGTTCCACTAATTGAGCGATTCTGGGCGTTGTCCAAGAAACAATAATCCAAAAAGACAAGAAAAGACCAAGAATTTAACCTCCTTCAAAAAAATTTGGAAAAATATCAGTAGTACAGTTTCCGAAAGCAGTGGCAAAAAATTAATGAAGAATGACAGAAAAAAATCAGGTTAATAGGCAGACAATATTTTTGCACCGCTTAACAGTTGATATTAGTAATCTATAAGTTGTACTGATATAACTTGAAATAAAAACGAATTTTTACTTTGCAGTTTCCTTTTAATTGTAATTATGCGGTGTGGAAAAGAACCTGATTTATGAGATACTCGTTAGCATACAAAGAGCATATTCTGTACGGCTTGGAAAACATCAAGACAAGTATTTAAACTGTAGCAGCTATAGAAGATGCTACAAACCAATTAAATAGCGTAATCACTACAGCATACGAAAACTGGTGTCCTCTAAAAGTTAATAGAGAGAGTAGGAACGTTCTCTGGTGGCAAAAGGTCCTTTTCCAACCAGGAGCAAAGACGAGGAAACTTTATAACAAAGCTAAAGCGACTGGCGACAGTATAAAGAATCCCAAACAGTTTATACTAAGGAATTGAGGAAGGTTTAGAGGTGCGCTTGGAGGTATTTCTGTATTGAACTGGCTGAAGTTCCAGCTACAGCAAGACTCCACATTCCCACCAATGACTCTTCTAATTGAGACACATTTTCCTGCGCAACAACGTAGAAATGAAGTGAGAATGGAGGATTCAAGGCCTGAAGATTAGTCAACCAGAACCAACAGAAAAGCCTGGAATAGTTCCACTCAAATCTTAACATCTCATAAAACACAATGGGCTATAAAATTACTTAAGAGCCTACAAAACCCCTGGAGCAGACTGTACCTTTGCCGCGCTACTTTAAGTAGTAATAGAGATACTAACTCCGTTAACAAAAATGATCAGGGCACGTATGGCCCTAGGATACATCCCAAAAAGCTGGAGAAAAGTAAGAAGCAAATCCAATAACAGCCGGAGGACTTGCAGATGCAGCGCATTTTAAACAACTTGCTGTACCAAACTGATTCTCTTAGCCAGTTTGCTCATGCATATCTGACACCAGGCGGGACAATTTTAATTGCATGCTTCCCGGGAGCCATCAATGTCTGACCATAGACATATACGGTTCGATTTAGAAATCGCTCAAAGAAGCCAAGAAGAAATCCAAGCAGAACAGATTGAGTAGCTTCTCAAAATCACATTCCGTACGGCTTGGAAAACACTAAGACAAGTATTTAAACTGTAGCAGCTATAAAAGATGCTACAAACCAATTAAATAACGTAATCACTACAGCATACGAAAAGTGTTGTCCTCTACAAGCTAACAGGAATAGTAGGAACGTTCCCTGGTGGCAGAATATCCTTTTCCAACCAGGAGAAAACACGAAGAAACTTTTTAACAAAGATAAAGCGACTGGCAACTAGGGAGAGTATAAAGAATCCCTAACAGATTATAGCCCTCCAAGACTTCTAATTGGGACACATTTTCCTGTGTAACAACTGATAAATGAAGTAAGAATGGAGATATCTCAAGGACTGAATATTAGCCAACTAGAACTAATAGAGAAGCCTGGAATAGTTCCACTAAAATCTTCACACCTGATAAAATAGAATGGGCTATGAATTCACTTAAACCCTTCAAAACCCCTGGAGCAGACTCTCCCTTTGCCGCTCTAGCAGTAATAGAGATACTATCACCGTGAACAAAAATGATCACGGCATGTTTGGCCGTATTAGTATTCTTCCGGTTTTGTCAAAGGTTTTGCAAAAGATTGTAGATTCTCAGGTCAGAAACTATCTTTGTCAAAATCGGTTATGGGTGCGTGGGCGCGCGAATAGTTTGAGTCCAGAACAAAAACACTTGTAAGCTGGTAGAAAAACGTTTATTGTAAAAGAAGATGCTACGAATTCGTACTCACCGATAATGGGCTGTAACTGACCACAGCTTATGCCAATCCCGTTAGTTATATCCGAAAGGGGTGAATATCCCTTTGGAGAATTCGCAGTCCCGTTATGTCAGGGTTTGTGAAGCCAGCAACATTCCTGTTAGATGGAAAATGCAACGGTAGTTTTACCGTAAGGAATGTTACCTGCCGAAGCCCTTCTGTCAAGGGCAGTGAACTATTGCGAATTACGCCAAAGGAATTTTTGTGTATCTATTATCGCCACAGATACCCCCTTGCTAGTGATCGACTATCACATATACTTAGTCAGTTTGAGATCACGATACAGAAAGATTATATACAAGGAAATGGAAAAAAACATATTTACAAATAAGACATATCTACAAACACAAAATATTCACACAAAAGAAACAAATATATACAAAAATGAGTTACATGCTAAAATGGTAAATGCAGAATACGTTAGTGTCAAGAATTGTTTATATGCGCGCACTGAGCATTGCTATCGCGAACGAACACATCAGTTATCGAACAACACACACTTACACTAAACCGACCTGGAGTCGTTCAGGAAATCGAACCTTGCGACCAGAACGCGTGGCTGGCGTCTCCGTAGGCCGCTGTTCCTCTGGTTGTGGCTGTATTGACGTGTTGCGTTCTTCTTTGGGCTCGTCGTCGTGCTGCATAATGTACGCTGGCGTCAGCCGATCAATAGAAACAGTGACGTTCTTACCTTTGAGGGCAACGGTAAACGTTTTGTTGTTTCTATTGATCACTGGGTATGGGCCTTCGTATGGTAGTTGGAGGGCTGCTTTGGGAGCATCGTGGCGGATGAAAACGAACTTCGTGGATGCTAGGTCCTTGAATACAAAATTCTTTTTGTTTTCATGCCGCGTTCCGGTGATCGGGCGAAGCTTTTCGAAATGTTGTCGCAACTCTTTAGCAAAATCCGACGTTTCGCTACTTCCGAATGCTCTTTGTGTACGCGGGACCAGAAAGTCTGCAGGAAGTCGCAGGGGCTCGCCGTAAACAAGTTCTGCTGTGGTTGCTTCTAGATCCCCGCGCCAAGCTGAACGAATTCCCAGTAGTATGGCAGGTAATATCCCGGTCCAATTGTCTGTGGAATGGCACCGAATAGCTGCCTTCAATTGTCTGTGGAATCGCTCTATTAAACCGTTAGCTTCTGGATGGTAGGCAGTTGTTCGGAGGTGACGGGTTCCTAACAGAGTATTGAGTTCTCTGAAAAGCTGTGACTCGAATTGACGTCCCTGGTCCGTTGTAATGCGCAGCGGGGTGCCGAATCTTGCGATCCAGCCGGCGAAGAAAGTTCGTGCAACTGTTGTAGCTTCAATGTTTTCTATTGGAAAAACTTCAGGCCAGCGGGAAAACCGATCGATACAGGTCAGGCAGTGTCTAAAGCCTTTTGATACTGGTAGGGGTCCCACGATGTCCATATGTAGGTGCTCGAACCTGGAGGATGGTGGTACAAAAGTTCCAATTGGAGCTGACACGTGCCTGGATATCTTTGAGCGCTGGCATTGCAATTAAATACAGCTTTCCGAAATTGTTGCGTGATGAATGGACGTGCAGTGTTGGTGGATAAATCACAATAGATGGCGATGTCCGTCTCTGTTAAAACAACTTGTCGTAACTGCAATGGTGAGCTTTCTTGAAGAAACGTTTGCAATTCCTCATCAGTTGATTGCGATTTCGCCAGGGCCTGGAAATCGATACTTTGGGCGAGTTCTTCTATCCTGGATAATGAGTCTGCCACGATATTGTCTTGTCCCGAGATGTGACGAATGTCCGTCGTGTACTGGCCGATAAAATCAAGATATCTGAATTGCCGTGGGGAACATTTGTCTGTTTTCTGACGAAAAGCAAAGGTTAGCGGTTTATGGTCGGTGAAAACAGTAAACTCTCTGCCTTCAATCATGTGTTTAAAATGTTTTACGGCTTTATAGACTGCTAGAAGTTCTCTGTCGTAGTCTCCGTACTTCCTTTCGGCGGTGCTCAACTTTGCAGAGAAAAATCCTAGGGGTTGCCATTGCTCGTTTACGCGCTGTTGTACGACTGACCCAATTGCAAAATCGGACGCATCTGTAAAGATGGACAGAGGTGCATCCGGGACTGGATGGGCTAGTAACGTTGCGGACGCGAGACTTTCTTTGGAAGCCTCGAATGCTGCGATGGTTGCGTCAGTCCAAATAATTGGTGTTTTGCCCTTGATTTTTCCCTGCAGCAGGTCGTTAAGGGGTGCTTAAATTGTTGCAGCTTTAGGGATAAAGCGTCTATAAAAATTTAGGGTGCCTAAAAACCGGCGAAGTTCTTTCGCTGTATTTGGGCGGGTGTAGTTCCTAATAGCTTCAATTTTCCTTGGGAGAGGTTGAATTCCTTGATCAGATACCAAAAAACCTAGGAATTGAACTGTCGGTTCTTTGAAAACGCACTTGGAGGGGTTGATAAGTACACCGTATGATTTTAGGCGGTTGAAAAGCTGGTCTAACTGCTGCAGGTGTTCTTTCTCGGTTTCTGATGCTACCAGAATGTCATCGATGTAGACATACAGGAAATCCAATCCTCGCAATACTTCATCCATAAAACGCTGGAAAGATTGAGCTGCGTTGCGAAGACCGAATGACATAAGCGGGAATTCGAACAAACCGAATGGGGTGGTTATAGCGGTTTTGCAGATGTCTTCCTCTGCAACGGGGATTTGGTGATAAGCCCGCACCAGGTCCACGGTAGAAAATATTTTCTTCCCTTGGAGGGTTTGGGCGAAGTCTTCTATGTGTGGCACCGGGTACCTGTCGGGGATGGTTCTCGCGTTGAGAGCCCGGTAGTCGCCGCAAGGTCTCCACTCGTCGCCTTTTTTAGGAACTATGTGTAAAGGCGATGACCAGCTACTTTCGGAAGGACGCACCGCTCCCATTTGCAACATGATGTTGAATTCTCGCTTTGCCTGGTTGAGTCGGTCCGGTGCTAAACGCCTGGGTTTGCTGAATACAGGGGGTCCCGGCGTCGTGCGAATGTGATGCCTGGTTTGGTGCTTTGGTTCCAGTGGCGTCCCAGAGGGTTTTGTGATCTCCGGGTACTGTAGGAGGAGCTGGTGGAACGGCGATGATGATCCGGAAACAGCTCGAATCTGCAGCAAGCAGGAATCGCACTCCGCTACTTGGCCCTGAGTGGTGAGGTCGGTGATCCCGTCGATGAGGCGGTGGTTGCGGATGTCGACGAGGAGTCCATAGTAATCCAAGAAATCGACTCCAATAATGGGTTTGGACACATCAGCGATAACGAAACGCCGTGTAAAATCGCGTCGGAGACCGAAATTTAGACGAAGTGTCTCAAAACCATACGTCGCGATCGTGGAACCATTTGCCGCATAAAGCTCGTAGTGACTTTTTATACGGCGTCCTGGGATTCGCGTACGCGGAAACACGCACAGATCAGCACCAGTGTCTATTAAAAATTGCATTTTTGTTGCAAAGTCTGTCACAAACAGGCGGCGAGGTTTTGCTTCGAAATCGCTAGCCACCGTTAGCGACTCGGCTGGTCGTTTTCCGTGAATGTACAAGGCGAAGTACAATTTTGCGCTGAATTTCCGAACCTACGGTGGTACCAGCATACGCCACTGTTTTCGCGAGATTGGCTGCGATTTCGTGAACGCGATCGCGAATTTCGGCTGTCGCGGCGCGGTCGATAAAGTTGATTGGAGGCTGCCGTTGCTGCAGAAAGTTCTTGACGCAACGACGTTGTTACTTCAGCAATCTTCGAGGCTACGAAGACGGTGAGCCTTTGGAACATTGCTTCCATCGGGTCCACCTGGTGCACCTCCGCTATGCGTCCGCGGGTTGAAGTTTCGGCGATGGCGTCGGCTAAAGTAGCTACGTCGTCGAGGGCGGTGTTAGCTTGGGTGGCTAAAATTGCCTGTGTGGCCGCAGGCAAGCGACCTAGCCAGAGAGGGCGAAGAACGTCGTCTGGGACCAGTGAACTCTATACTTACGTACCTGGAAAGGAACCGACCGTTGTCGAATGTAAGCATTTTTGTGTCAGGGGCAACGACAAAGATAGACTCATTGTGACGGTAACCTTTCTCTCTCCTACCCATTGCGTTATATTTTGCTAAATCGTACCTGAGATAATTATTTACCCTTTTTTTGGATCTAAACAGACTAAATCGGCTTTTTATTTAATTCTGGGTTGAAATAGAATCTAGAAAGTGTTTAGTAGTGCGGTTTTGAAAGCGTTTAGTCTCGTGTGACATTTTAAAAGCCGGTGTGAAAATTGTATTTTGTTCTTTTAAAGGAGTTTTCGTGTTATACAAAGACAAATACTTCTAGTTTAAAGACATGGTGATTTCGTGTGTCGCGTATAGTTGTAATAATGAGCAGGATGGACGGAAAATTCCATTTCATACGTAAGTTGAAAATGGAGATATTATAGCCATGAAGCTATGTATAATGAAAATATTGCATATTATTACTACGGCGGAAATTACCCAAATCCTAAATCCTCAATTTTAGTATTGTTTTTTTTCAGTTTTCCATTTAAACGCCCTGAAATATTAAAATTATGGATTCAGGCTCTTCGCAGAGATGAGTGGACACCATCTAGAACTAGCCGGCTGTGTGGGGAACATTTTAATTTTTTAAAATCTCCCTATCCTTGTCCTCTCCCTTTACCCATCAGTTTTATTTTATTTTTAACCCTTTGGGGTAAAAACTTAACAACAATAATTATTTATTTAATCTAATTAACCACATAAAAACCTTCCCGGTATCACAAAAAATGTAACTTGCATCGCCGGATTTTTACTTCCTTTTACTATAAAGGAAGTATTGGATTCACCCCAAAAATTCGAAATTGAGTTTTCAACAGATCTTCACGTTTTAGAGTCCCCTGATCCCAAAAAACATATTTTTTTTAATTGGTCTGTGTGTCTGTCTGTGTGTCTGTGTGTCTGTCTGTCTGTCTGTCTGTCTGTGAACAGAATATCTCAAAAACGGAAAGAGGTATGGCGTTGAAACTTCATATATAAGTTTTGTGTACTATGTAGATGCGACAGCAAGCTTTTGAAAAAAATCGCATAACCGGAAGTAGGTGTTTACTCTTGTGATTTTTCAGTTTTTTTCGATTTTTTCAAAAACGGCTCTAACGATTTTTTTTAAACCTTACATTTTTATTACATTTTGAATGTGTATTGATGTGAGGTAGGTGATTTTCCAGTTGAATACTTCTAAAATGGTTTTCTTTTGTTTTTTGTCTATTTTTGTTATTAACTCTTATTTTAAATAGAACACCCGGTATATTATTACATTTTTGAATTCAGCTTAAAATTCTAGAGAGAATTTGTCTCTTCAACTAACGCTCTATTTTGTACCGTTTTTGCAGAATTTGTAATTTTTGAAAATTTTTGACAAATGCTTAAAACATTTTAAATAAAATTTTTGGCTAATTATAAAATCACTGTAAAAGGAAGTTGTGTGCGTGTATCACACCAGATTTTTTTTCATGAAATTAGCTCAAGAATACGCCATTAACTTTAATGTACGCAATTAGGAAACACCCTGTATACAGTCTGGAACGTTGAAAACCTTATGTTACCTAATATTCTTTCTTAATTTTTAATGATTATGCAGAAAAACCAATGGGCCCGTAATGCCTGTCATGACATTTCTGATATCATGTTATTAATGTTTACAGTTAATGCTTTTTAGGGACTTCTATTGCTAAAATTATTCTTATCATTCAATATTTTAATCAATAAAAGGGGTACTTTACTTGAATAATCAAAATAAAACCAAAAACAATTATAAAAATCGCAGAATCTCCGTAATACGCCATTTAACTCAATAAGATAGAAAGAGATAGATACCCGTCACAACGACGGGTTGCCTATATTTTCGATTTGCCTCACTTTTGTCGATTTACAGGGCCGTTCCAGTTACGTTAGTATACAGTTCATTGTCTGGGACTACTGTTCCCGCTAATCCACGTAGGTGCCTGAGAAATTGCGACGGCTTTCGGTCGCCTAGTTATTCGTGTTCTAGCAAACGGCGTACTTTATTTTCTTGGGAGTCGCTTAAGCGGGCAATTAGTTCACTTTTCAACTTTGCATACTTCTGGGTTGGGGACGGGCGGGTTGAAATGTCTCTCACTTCGATCGCGTACTTTGGTTCAAGATGGCCTGCGACGTAACTAAATTTTGTTTCATCATTTATTACCCCGGCAAGATAAAATTGATTTTCGATTTGCGTGAACCACATTTCTGGATCTTCAGACCAGAAAGGCGGAAGTCGCACAGCTACACGATCGAGAGCGGCGGGTGGTATAAAACTCGCGGGCGCGGAACCAAAATTTGAGAGTGAATATGTTGGCGTCGTAGCTGTCGTCATTGATGTAGACACGGTTTCATTTAGAGCATCGGTGGAAGGAATTACTGTCTTTGCGTTTGGTAATGTTTGATACTGAAACTAACACTAGCTTGGGTTGCTAAAATGTTTTTGCACTAGCGCACTATACTCGGCGAATTTAATTTAATTAGATTATCACGTCGGCGTAACCAATTTATGGGTGAGTGAGCGCGCGAATAGTTTGAGTCCAGAACAAAAACACTTGTAAGCTGGTAGAAAAACGTTTATTGTAAAAGAAGATGCTACGAATTCGTACTCACCGAGGATGGGCTGTAACTGACCACAGCTTATGCCAATCCCGTTAGTTATATCCGAAAGGGGTGAATGTCCCTTTGGAGAATTCGCAGTCCCGTTATGTCAGGGTTTGTGAAGCCAGCAACATTCCTGTTAGATGGAAAATGCAACGGTAGTTTTACCGTAAGGCATGTTACCTGCCGAAGCCCTTCTGTCAAGGGCAGTGAACTATTGCTAATTACGCCAAAGGAATTTTTGTGTATCTATTATCGCCACATCGGTTACTTTCAAATTTCCAGTCCGGCTTACATTCAAAGCATAGTTGTGCTTCTGCATTGTTAAAAGTAACGGATGATATTGTTGGCACTAGCGAAGAAGGTAGTCTTAAGGCTTTAATTCTTCTCGATTTTTTCAAAGCCTTTGATACAATTAATCATGAGATACTTCGTGCTGTTTTATATGCCAGCGTAGTATGGTCACCCTGTTATGCTGTGCATATTCAAAGAATCGAATCTGTGTTGCACAAGTTCAAGAAATTTATTTGTAATCGAGCTAACATTGCCTACAACAATTATTCCGACCCTTTAAATAGTTTAACATGTGTAGATTAAAAGATCGAAGAATCTTGTTGGACTTTTCATGCATGTACAAACTTGTTAATACTTATTATAATTCCAACCACTTAATCAATCTTATTAATTTTAATGTTCCTCAACGCCATTTGCGCAATTCTCTTGTTTTTCGACCACAAATTTCGCGTAATAATACTCATAAATTTTCACCTTTAATAAGACTAACTAGAAGCTATGATGAATATTTAAACGACATTGACTATTTTTTCTTGTCAATTTCAACAGTTAAAAGTATCTGGAGCGTTAAAATCTCTGCTAGATAGTGATTTCCTTCCTTAAAGTGCCGAGAGTCTCACTTTACTGATTCTTAATTTTAGTGTTTATTTTTTAATAAATTTGTTAATTACACAAAAGGGGTCGAGCGGTTGAGTGCAGTCAACTTTTCGGCAATATGTACAATCTAAATGTATTGTTTTTCTTGGTCAATCAGTAATTGGACTTATGTCTGTAGCTTGGCCACAGCTCTGTTAAATAAATAAATAAATATTGTATATTGTATATTCTATGTTGTATATTATATATTGGATATTGCATATGGTATATACTATACTGCATTTTGTATATTGTAGATTGCATATTGTGTATTTTTGAGTATTTTTAATGTATTTGGTTTCAGTTATTTTGCTAGGTGGTAAGTAAGCGCAGGGGTCTCTTCCACAGAGGTCATCTGATTGCCATCGAATTTCCTATAAATGATTTATAATGCATTTCTTAAAAAGTACTATTCTTTTATGTTTAGAAATATTATTATTATTACATGGTATGAAATAAAACGTACGCTATACGTCCGTAAAGTAATTTCAACCATACTCGTTTCAATATCCCAGATTCGGATCCTCGTCCGTGAACATTTCAATTGTACCGTAAAAATAGTTTTCCAGACTTATGACGTAAATAACTATTAATAGAAATTTAGAAATTGGATACCCAACTTTGCATTAATTATTAGTTTGTTATCAAACCGAGACACGAAGATAAACGTAGTAACTAATTAATATCTACCAACTTATGATGATGAAATAATAATAAATTTTTCTTCGTTACAGAGTAATGTTCCCCAGCCTTCCTCTTCTGTGACCACCGAAAGTCCTTCAATAATAATTACTACATATCGCCAGGACAAGAAATCAAAAATAGGCCTTTTATTATCACCACGGTTTATAGCAGAAAACAAGAACAGAAGAATGCTTTAATAATCAGCATTAAAAAGCAGATTGAGATTGTCAAGGAGAAGAAGTGGGAAGAAAGTTTGTACAAGTTAATGTTAGTGGAAAACGTGATAAGGCGCTTAGAAGCAAAAAAGGAAACATAACTACATAACTAGTGCTTAAATATAAAACTCTATGAAGTACAGTGTTTAGAGCTGCATTATTAATGTGTTCATTAATGTTCTGCATCTGAGTTTTACTATAGGCATATTAGTTTTGGTTTTGTTAGTGTAGTACTGTAGTGGATGTAATTCAAAATACAGTAACGACTAATGTGTACTATCTAGCTTGAACAAAAAAAAACAGGACGTTATTATTTATTTATTTAATTATGCTTAATGTGCTTTAACTACACGGTCATTAGCACAAAGTAACGTATCATATTTTACATTAACTTGGTTAAATTAGTAATTTTAAAGAATTTGATAAGGATGAGGGGATTTTAGAAGGTCGTTCGACTGTCGTTGTTATGCGATTTTACATTATAAATCTTGTACATATACACTAGTACGATAAGAGTGAGACTGATTTTAATATATTATTGCTGTTTATTTCGTTATTTGTGTAAAATGCAATTTCTGTTTGGCAATTAAGTACAAGCAGAACATGCGCAACAGCGATGGTTGAGGCGCATCCCTAGCAGCCACTCGGGATGGACGAGCGAAGCGAAGAGATCAGGGCGAACTGTCCAACTATGCGGACGTCCCTTCGAAGTTGTATTCCATAAACTTGTTTTTAATATTTAATAAATTAGTGAAATTAAAAGAAGTATTCATTTATAAACTATTGCGACAAAACTAATTGCAATGTTAAATTTTGTAGATTATGTTTTTTTATTTATTTTGTAAGGAATTCATATTGTGATTATTAAAATGTTTAAATTATATTATATTTCTGATAAGAATAAATATATATTATTTGTAGTAATTTAAAGAATAATATGGGTATTTATGTTGGACTATGTTACATTAAAACAATGGCAATTATCTTTATCGTAGGCGGAATAATGGTGGTTTTTAAGCATTTTACACACCTTGGTTGTAGGCGACAATAATTCTTTGTGTGGCCATGTCGTTGGCATCTGCGGCACTGGGGGGGGGGGGGGGGGGGGGGGCGTTTCCTGAAGTTCTGCTTGGTTCAACTGTTACTAAAGTGTGGCATAGGGTTTTAATTGTGTGTATTTCTTTGGCTTTCTCGTTTGCTGTAAGAAGTACTGCGCAAACCGGTATTGGTTGTTTATTTTAATTAAGAAGTCTGATGATCTTCGTTATAGGGCGATTGTATTGATCGAGTTCTTCTTGAATGTCTGCTTCTGTTAACGCGTGGGGCACATTTTTAATGACGACTGACAGATACCGTTCCATTGGATTTTGGTAGGTGTGAAAAGGCTATTTTATTAGTTGAGCAATATTCAGCAATAGTTCTGTAGTCTGTTTCCGAATTTAGCATAATCCTGTAAAATGTTGCGCTGAGGGCAGTGGTGTATTTATCAGTAACGATTTTAACGAGGTCGTCAATTACCTGTTTGTGATTCACGGGCCCGTGGAGAAAAATCGGCGGTATCTTAATCTTGTTCATTTCTTTGGGGGGGTTCTAGGGGTGTTTTGCTGTTTCCATCTTGCTTATCGACGGTGATGGGATCGACGTTTTCAGGCAGATAGTATTTATTTTGTTTTGTTTTGCGCTAAAAGTGCTTCATGGTTCCAAATGTACTTCTTTTGTAGATCACTGATCGGTGGTCACTATTTCTTTTGGTGGTTGACATTGAGTCAACCCCCCCCCCCCCACCCCACAAGGGAAAACTAATTTAATTTAGATTTTCTTAAATATCGAAAGGAATTCGTATAAGTTGTAAATAAAATTAAATGCAAATATAAATAAAGTGTTCTTGCAGATAAATTGCTCGGGCTCACGACGGCACGGTCACTTATCACATTCGTTCAGTACGAGCGTTGACACCGAACTCAAGTACGATCGTAACGATCTGCTATGCAGTAGAACTTCGCAGGTATGTTTGCCATTATTAAATGTTTTTTCTTAATATGTTCTACAAATTGTCGGTTTTATAACTACTCGAGGAATTACCGGTGTTACTTTTCATTGTTGTTATTATGTCTACATGCAGAGACCATTACGGCCCTTCAAAGACGTAATTACCGCATATACTATGCAGCAGGAAATTTTAATACCCCTGACAATCAATTATTAATCCTCGATCAGTAACTGAAGAAATCCAATTTATTGATCAGACACCTCTTTTGTGAAATACAATTCACTCGCTCCAAACGCGTACTCCTAGACGGTATCGGAACAGTGAAACCTCGACGCAAAAGACGGAAGATTGACGAAACTATCGTAAAATTAACCTAGACCACAGATTTACACAAAAGTATCTTCGAGAAACAAACGCAAATTCCAGCTACAGCAAGACTCCACAATCCCTCCAATGATTCTTCTAATTAAGACACATTTTCCTGTGTAACAACGTATAAATGAAGTGAGAATGGAGGATTCAAGGCCTGAGAATTTGTGAACCAGAACCAACAGAGAAGCCTGGAATAGTTCCACTCAAATCTTAACACCCGATAAAACGCAATGGGCTATAAAATCACTTAGACCCTTCAAAAACCCTGGAGCAGAATGTACCTTTGCCTCGCTAGTTTAAGTAGTAATAGAGATACTAACTCCGTTAACAGAAATGATCAGGGCACGTTTGGCCCTAGGATACATCCCAAAAAGCTGGAGAAAAGTAAGAAGCAAATCCAATAACAGTCGGAGGACTTGCAGATGCAGCGCATTTTAAACAACTTTCTGTACCAAACTGATTCTCTTAGCCAGTTTGCTCCCGCATATCTGGCACCAGGCGGGACAATTTTAATTACATTTATGGCAATGGCTTGGGTAATAGAAGATCAAGAACACTTAAGGGAACACCCATGCTTCCCAGGAGCCGTCAATGTCTGACCATAGACATACACGGTTCGATTTAGAAATCGCTCAAAGATACCAAGAAGAAATCCAAGCAGAACAGATTGGGTAGCTTCTAAAAACCACATTCCGTACGGCTTGGAAAACACTAAGACAAGTATTTAAACTGTAACAGCTATAGAAGATGCTACAAACCAATTAAATAACGTAATCACTACAGAATACGAAAAGTGTTGTCCTCTAAAAGCTAACAGGGGGAGTAGGAACGTTCCCTGGTGGCAGAAGATCCTTTTCCAACCAGGAGCAAAGAAGAGGAAACTTTTTAACAAAGCTAAAGCGACTGGCAACTAAGGAGAGTATAAAGAATTCCTAACAGATTATAATAACGAATTGAGGAAGGCTAAGAGGTGCGCTTGGAGGTATTTCTGTATTAACTGGCTGAAATTTCACCTACAGCAAGGTTCCACAAGCCCTCCAAGACTATTCTAATTGCGACACATTTTTCTGCGTAACAACTGATGAATGAAGTACGAATGGAGGATTCAAGGACTGACTACGAACCTTTTATGTTTTGTTGCTGATCTTGCGGATGGTTTAAATAGAAAAACACAGATTGACACAATATATACGGATTTCTCAAAGGCGTTTGACAAAGTTGACCATAACATACTAATTCAAAAGTTATGTCATTATAATATATATAATCCTGCTATTAATTAGTTCATTTCTGATTTATGAAATAGACAAGAACAGGTTGTTATCAATGGTTTTAAGTCCAACTTAAAAATAGTTAATTCAGGAGTACCACAAGGGTCTCATTTAGGCCCTACATTGTTTCCAATATTCATTAATGATCTATGTGATAAGTTTACAAGCAACTACCTATTATACGCGGGCGATCTAAAACTGTATCAAAGCATTGATTCCATTTCTGACATCAAGCTTCTTCAGAGCGATCTCGATCAACCCAGCGCCTGGTGCCTTAAAAATAAAGTATTTCTTAATATTGGCAAGTGTACTTTCATACGATTTACAATCAATAAAAATATAGTACAATCAAGTTATTCTATAAACAACATAAGTTTGAAAAATGTTACAACTGTAAGAGATCTCGGAGTACTGCTTGATAATAAATTAACATTTACTGCACATATTAACTCGACAGTTGCAAGAGCATATAAAATGCTTGGTTTTATTTTGAGAGTAACAAAGAATTTCGTGGATATCGAAGCTGTGAGGTTGTTATATTTTACGCACGTTCATTCTATTCTGGAGTATGCCAGCGTAGTATGGTCACCCTGTTATGCTGTGCATATTCAAAGAATCGAATCTGTGCAGCACAAGTTTACGAAATTTATTTGTAATCGAGCTAACATTGCCTACAACAATTATTCCGACCGTTTAAATAGTTTAAACATGTGTAGATTAAAAGATCGAAGAATCTTGTTGGACTTTTCATGCATGTACAAACCTGTTAATACTTATTATAATTCCAACCACTTAATCAGTCTTATTAATTTTAATGTTCCTCAACGCCATTTGTGCAATTCTCTTGTTTTTCGACCACAAATTTCGCGTAATAATACTCATAACTTTTCACCTCTAATAAGACTAACTAGAAGCTATAATGAATATTTAAACGACATTGACTATTTTTCCTTGTCAATTTCAACAGTTAAAAGTATCTGTAGCGTTAAAATCTCTGCTAGATAGTGATTTCCTTCCTTAAAGTGCCGAGAGTCTCACTTTACTGATTCTTAATTTTAGTGTTTATTTTTTAATAATTTTGTTAATTACACAAAAGGGGTCGAGAGGTTGAGTGCATTATATTTTTGATAGTATTGCCTACAAATGCAGTCAATTTTTCGGCAATATGCACATTCTAAATGTATTGTTTTTCTTGGTCAATCAGTAATTGGACTTATGTCTGTTGCTTAGCCACAGCTCTGTTAAATAAATAAATAAATATTGTATATTGTATATTGTATATTCTATATTGTATATTATATATTGGATATTGCATATGGTATATACTATACTGCATTTTGTATATTGTAGATTGCATATTGTGTATTTTTGAGTATTTTTAATGTATTTGGTTTCAGTTATTTTGCTAGGTGGTAAGTAAGCGCAGGGGTCTCTTCCACAGAGGTCATCTGATTGCCATCGAATTTCCTATAAATGATTTATAATGCATTTCTTAAAAATTACTATTCTTTTATGTTTAGAAATATTATTATTATTACATGGTATGAAATAAAACGTACGCTATACGTCCGTAAAGTAATTTCAACCATACTCGTTTCAATATCCCAGATTCGGATCCTCGTCCGTGAACATTTCAATTGTACCGTAAAAATAGTTTTCCAGACTTATGACGTAAATAACTATTAATAGAAATTTCGAAATTGGATACCCAACTTTGCATTAATTATTAGTTTGTTATCAAACCGAGACACGAAGATAAACGTAGTAAATAATTAATATCTACCAACTTATGATGATGAAATATTAATAAATTTTTCTTCGTTACAAAGTAATGTTCCCCAGCCTTCCTTTTCTGTGACCACCGAAAGTCCTTCAATAATAATCACTACATATCGTCAGGACAAGAAATCAAAAATAGGCCTTCTATTATCACCATGGTTTATAGCAGAAAACAAGAACAGAAGAAAGCTTTAATAATCAGCATTAAAAAGCAGATTGAGATTGTCAAGGAGAAGAAGTGGGAAGAAAGTTTGTACAAGTTAATGTTAGTGGAAAACGTGATAAGGCGCTTAGAAGCAAAAAAGAAAACATAACTACATAACTAGTGCATAAATATAAAACTATATGAAATAAAGTGTTCAGAACTGCATTATTAATGTGTTAATTAATGTTCTGCATCTGCATTTTACTATAGACCTAGTAGTTTTGATTTTGTTAGTGTAATAGATGTAGTTCAAAATACAGTAACGACTAATGTATACTATCTAGCTTGAACAAAAAAAAAACACAGGACGTTACTATTTATTTATTTAATTATGCTTAATATGCTTTAACTACACGGTCATTAGCACAAAGTAACGTAACATATTTTACAATAACGGTTAAATTAGTAATTTTAAAGAATTTGATAAGGATGAGGGGATTTTTGAAGGTCGTTCGACTGTCGTTGTTATGTGATTTTACATATAAACTAGTACGATAAGAGCGAGATTGATTTTAATATAATATTGCGACGGAACTAATTGCAATGTTAAATTTTGTAGATTATTCACTGTTTTTTCATTTATTTTGTAAGGAATTGATATTGTGACTATTAAAATGTTTAAATTACATTATATTTCTGATAAGAATAAATATATATTACTTGTAGTAATTTAAAGAATAATATGGGTATTGATGTTGGACTATGTTACATTGAAACAATGGCAATTATCTTTATCGCAGGCGGAATAATGGTGGTTTTTAAGCATTTTACACACCTTGGTTGTAGTGGACAATAATTCCTTGTGTGGCCATGTCGTTTGCATCTGTGGCACTGGGGGCGTTTTCTGAAGCTCTGCTTGGTTCAACTGTTACTAAAGTGTGGCATAGGGTTTTAATTGTGTGTATTTCTTTGGCTTTCTCGTTTGCTGTAAGAAGTACTGCGCAAACCGGTATTGGTTGTTTACTTTTATTAGGAAGTCTGGTGATCCTCGTTATAGGGAAGTTGTACTTATTTATCGAGTTCTTCTTGAATGTCTGTTTCTGTTAACGAGTGGGGCACATTTTTAATGACGACTGACAGAGGCCGTTCGATTGGATTTTGGTGGGTGTGAAAGACTATTTTATTAGTTAAGCAATTTTCAGCAATAGTTCTGTAGTGTGTTTCCGAATTTAGCATAATCTTCAAAAATGTTGCGCTGAGGGCAGTGGTGTATTTATCAGTAACGATTTTACCGAGGTCGTCAATTACCTGTTTGTGATTCACGGATCCGTGGAGAAAAATCGGCGGTATCTTAATCTTGTTCGCTTCTTTGGAGGGTTCTAGTGGTGTTTTGCTGTTTCCATCTTGCTTATCGGCGTGGTGGGATCGACGTTTTTAGGCAGATAGTATTTGTTTTGTTTTGTTTTGCGCTAGAAGTGCTTCATGGTGCAAATGTACTTCTTTTGTAGATCACTGATCGGTGGTGGGAGGTGGTCACTATTTCTTTTGGTGGTTGATATTAAGCCATGCCCCCCCCCCCCAATCCAACTAATTTAATTTAGATTTACTTAAATATCGAAAGGAATTGGTATACGTAGTAAATAAAATTAAATGCAAATATAAATAAATTGTGCTTGCAGATAAATTACTCGGGCTCACAACAGCACGGTCACTTATCACATTCGTTGTCAAATGTACGATCAATACGTTTAGAAATGGCTCACCGCAAAGCATCAAATGCATAAGTAAGAAATATAATCGTACAACATAATCAAACAGGCAAATCGATGGGAAAAATAGCCAAAGAATTAAATATTGCTAAATCTACGATTGGCGATATAATTAAACACTTTAGTGACACCGTTACGATTAATGTTTCAGTTAAAAATTCTGGTAGGTGTCGTGTAATATCCAATCGAGGCCAAAGGCTTCTTGTGAAAATTTGCAAAAACGAGAGACAAAGTGCATTAAGACAAATTACTGCTAAATGGAATGCCGAATCAGGACATAATGCATCGAGGGAATGTTGTAGCAAATGGATACATAAATCTGGATTAAAGTTTTATAAGGTAGGACTGCACATGTTAGTATTTTAGTTAAGACAACTAAAACATTCCATTTGTATAGAATAAATTAGGTTAAAGAAAAACCACTATTGTCCAAAAAATAAAAAAGAAATCGGCTAATGTGGGTAAAATCGAGACGTTCATAGACCCATTAAGACTGGTCCAGAATAATATTTAGCGACTAATCAAAATTTGATGTTTCCATTGTGTACCATAGAAAAGGAATTATAAGGAGTAAATCAGAAGCTTTTCATAAGGACCGCATTAAAAGAATTGTGAAGTTTCCAAAAGGGATTATGATTTGGGGCTGCATGTCAGCTAAGGACTGTGAAATTTTGAAGTTAACGATGGCACTGTGAATGCTACAAAGTATCAAAAAAAATGCTAGAAAATAGCCTTTTACCAAGTATTGATAAATTACACCCATTAGGAAACTTCATTTTCCAGCAGGATGGGGCAGCCTGTTCTACTGCCAAAACAAGTTAAATGGGTTTGAAAATCATAACATCGAAGTATTACCATGGCCATCTAAGAGCCCCGATTTAAATATTATCAAAACTGTTTGGTACAAAATGAAGCAATACTTAAGAACTTATCCACAACGAACTGTTCCGGAACTAAAAAATTAAGGATATATGGAGTTCATTTACAGTAGACCAATGCAGATCGTTAGTCATGACGATACCAGAAAGAATTAATGCAGTAATAAAAGCAAAAGGAGACGTTACGACTTATTAAGTAACCAACTCCGTCCGAACAATTAGTTTTTAGCACATCTTCAACTTGTACTTGGCGGTTTTATATTTGTAATTTCTTAAAAAATTAAATGTTAATAAATAAGTTGTTAAAGATATTGTTATATTTATGTATCTTAAGACTAAAGAATGCAACGTCCGAACTATTAGTTGTTAGGGATCGTATAACAAGGTTTTAGGCTTAATATTATTCGTGTGCTACGTGATACAGGATTGCGATCACGAGCTCCCCGAAAGGACCGAAATCGAGAAGTGGCCACTACTGTGCTGCAAGTGGTTGCAAGAGCCTTAAAAATGTGCCCCTCTCGTGAACAGAAACAGACATTCAAGAAGAACTCGCTCAATATAATCTCTATATAACGAGGATGACCAGACTTCTTAATAAAAATAAATAACCAATACCGGTTTGCGCAGTACTTATTACAGCAAACGAGAAAGCCAAAAAAATACACACAATTAAAACCCTATGCCACACGTAAGTAACACTTGCACAAGAAGAACTTCAGAAAACACCCCTCAGTGCCACAGATGCCAACGATATGGCCACAAAAAGAATTATTGTCACCTACAACCAAGGTGTGTAAAATGCTTAAAAACCACCATTATTCCGCCTGCGATCAAGATAATAATACTACCGCAATCTGTGTCAACTACGGAGGTAACCACCCTGCTAACTTTCCAGGCTGCTCGTATTTCTAAGAAGTAAAATGAAAATAAATCATCAACTTCCCATCTCTTCCCAAAACGAATAGATCAGCTGATCGTAGCCAACCTTGGAGCACGTCAAATCCTGACACAGATTCAACAATCAACACAATCTTAAAAACAATTCTCAAGTTCATTCAGCTTTACTTAGAGCAAATTAAACAATATTTATTAACAAACCTATTACGTTTACTCGTTAATGGATCATAATAATATCAACACTATTAAGCATTTAAAACTCCTCAACTGGAATGCCAATGCCATTGTACCCCAGCGAACAATATTCTCATCGTTCCTCGTAAGACACAATGCGTCTCACAGACACACTTAACAATACATGATCGTTTCAAAATCCCCGGATACCTTTGCTACCGCACGGACCGTAATGCAATGTTTGCATCTGGAGGTGTGGCTATACCTGTCAAGCGTAAACTCGATCATCACGAGTTCCCACAGATTAAAACTACAGATATTGCGACCATTACGGTTAAGGTCAAAACACAGGAAGGGATCTACATTAAAGTAACAAGTGTCTACCGACAACCTAACAAGAACCTTCTTGAAACCGACATTCAGATGATCTTCGATTCGAATGAACCGACACTACTAATCGGTGACCTCAATTCCAAAAGCACAATTTGGGGATGCAGAAAAGACAATCCATCTAGACTAAGACTTCACTCCTACTCCGAAAAGAATGCCTTTCAAATATTCGCTCCGAAAGATTCGACCTACTTCCCATATCGGGCAGACCACCATCCGGACATCTTGGACATAATAGTACAAAAGAACGTTTAAAGTCAAATCTTCCAAAAGGTTTACACCGAACTTGACCCAGATCACTTGCCGGTTCTGATTTCATTTATAGCCGCTCCAACGTTAAGATACCCTAGAACTAAGCTGAGGAATGAAATTGTTGACTGGAATTACTGTGGGGAAACACTTGATGTAAACCTGAAATTCCCAATGAATTGAAAACCACAGAGGATATAGACGAAACGGTTGATCATCTTACAAGTAGCCTAACTGGCAGTTTACATGCAGCAACACTCATTAAAAAAATCCTAGACATGCGAGCCCAAAACACCTCGGATACACATAATCGACCTAATAAAACAAAAAAGTCAACTTCGCAGCGAATGGCAACGCTCTAAAAACCAGGCGACAAAAAACCTAGTCAACAACCTGAGCCATCGTACCAAGCGTGAGCTAGAGAGGTATACAATTGATTCATATCAAAAATACATCAGCACGTATGAATCCGGCGAGCCAGGTCTCTGGAAAACAACATGGAAGATTCTACGGTAAAGACAAGAAATTCCACACATTCCCATGCAAAACGAAATTTTGTGCACAGAGGAAGACAAATGTGAAGCCCTTGCCAACCACTTAGCACAAACCTTTATTCCACATCAACACAATGCATCAGGGTATGCCAACTTGATCGGTAGACATCTTGAAACACACCAATCAATACCAGTACGTAAGATGAAACCGATCTCTCCTAAGGTATTGGCTGTCATAATAAAAAAGCTTCCGAATAATAAAACTCCAGGGAAAGACGAAATAACCAACTTCACACTCAAAACCTCACAAGAAAAGCGTTGGCTTACTTATTCTCACTTTTCAATGCTTGCCTCAGAGTCGATTATTTTCCTAGCAAATGGAAACATGGACTCATACTGATGTTTCCTAAACCAGGCAAAAACAACAAAGACGGATATTGACCTATCAGTCTCCTAACGACTATCTCTAAGGTATTCGAAAAAGCAATTAACATCAGACTCAATGACGAAATTACCAGACTGGAAATCATCCCCTTTTCTCAATTTGGGTTTAAACAAGGACACTCCACCTGTCATCAGCTGCAACGCATTATCGAACTAATAGAGAGTGGCTACGAAATGAAACAATACACTGCTGCAGTATTCATCGTTTTAGCCCAGGCCTTTGATAGGGTTTGGATCGAAGGGCTCAAATACAAACTTTCTCGATCATACATATCGGAATATTTAAAAGCAATTATATTCTCATATCTGGATCGCCGATCTTTTGCAGTAAAAATACATGCAGTCGTCTCCTCAACCAGACCGAACAAAGCAGGTGTGCCGCAGGGAAGCATCCTGGGGCCTATCCTTTTTAACGTCTACCTACATGACATTCCCAACACCACTGCAAACCTAGCGTTATACGTAGACGACACTGTGCTGTTGACCAAAAATGAAAACCTGATAGTGGCAGTTGATCAACTCCAAACCTCAATGAATACTCTAGCAAGATGGTTCAGGTCTTGGAACCTGACGATGAACCATTCTTTACTCTCAGACGAATGACTAACCCGCCGATACTGCACATTAACAATCATGTTATACTATGGAATAATTTTGCAGACCCCGTGAAATACCTAGGCATCCATGATACTATAACTTTTAAAGATATGCTCGCGCGCAGGTAGTGCTCTGTCTCTTTCTTGCTGCTGACGTCATTCAGTGACAAAGCTGTCAGCTGTGGCTGTCATGGCCATTTAGCATTTGCTGCGTGTTATTGGTTCCAGTTGTTATTACCTTACTTAATATTTCGAAAATGGTATTTTGTGCAGTAGTTGGTTGTTCTAACAATAACAACAAAAGGAGCAAGCGATATGCTTCGAATTGTCGGTATTTTTAATTTCCTACAGACAAATCTTTATGTGATACATGGGTGCATAAGTGCTATCAACAGCATAAATTTAACATTAAAACAGCAAGAGTTTGCTCTGACCATTTTGTGGACAGTGATTATTGTTTCAAAGAAAAGCTATTAAATTTACCACCAAATAAATGGAACTAAAACCTGACGCAATACCTTCAGTTAACCTAACAAAGGTCCCGGACCGCCAAACCAAACGCGATTAAAGAGTAAAACGACGTCGTTTGATACAAAGCATCCATGAGTAAGTAATAATAATAATTTATATTGCACACGTGTTATAATTTCATTGCTTTATGCAGGCATCAACACCAATTAACTCAAAAAGAAGCAGCAGAGGAAGAAATTACACAGCCAAAAAAAGAATCAGTGTTGCTACTCAAACTGAAAGGTAATGTTTTCTATTTAATGCACAATATGATTCATATTTAAATGATCATATATTTTTTTTAGTTCGCATGACATTGTCTTAAAAAAATTACAAATACTTGAACAAGAATGTTCCCAGCTCAAAGACATCGTCGAAAAGCAAAGCAGAGAATTACAATCGATAGAATTTTTTTTTACTAAAGTCTGGCAATCAGGTGAAATGGACAATATATTTAGACGCAGGAGGACCACGCTCATATCGCTTATTAAGAAAAAGAGGTTACCCGTTACCAGGTGTATTAACTTTGAGAAGGTGGGCCGGAAAATTTGATGTGCAGCCAGGTGTGTAAGATCAAGTCTTAAGTGAAAGTATAATTTAAAAAAAACGATTTTTCCATCTTTTAGGTATCTTAAATACAGTAATGAAACTCATGAAAAATTCTACATTGTCTAAAATGGAGAGATCCTGCGTTATTCTGTTTGATGAGGTTAAAATACAATGTACTTTTGATTATGACAAGAAGACTGACTCGACGTTAGGCCCAACAAAGTATGTTCAGGTTGTAATGGATCGGAAAATATGTGGGAATTGGAAACAGCCCATATTTTACGATTATGACTGCAAGCTAACTAAGGAACTGTTGTTTGAAGTTATAACAAAACTGGAAAGCATTGGGTACCCAGTATATGCAATAAACTGCAATTTAGGAGGTAGCAATAGGGGTCTTTGGACAAAATTAAAAATATCTGTAAAAAAATCATGGTTCCTAAATCCAGTAAATAATCAAAATATTTATGTTTTTGCTGATACACCCCATATGATCAAACTATTAAGAAACCATCTCATCGATACAGGATTTGTAAAGAATGGTAAAATAATCAATTCCAAACCAATTGTAGAACTTTTTCAAAACACAAAAAATTTAGATTTGAACATTGCCCCTAAAATCAATGAACAATTTCTGACTGTAAAAGGTGCGCAGCGCCAAAAAGTAAAATTAGCAACAAAATTATTTTCCCATACAGTATCACAAGCTCTTTCAAGAATGGGTCGCTTGTGCTTATATCAAAGTGATAATAATTGGTTAGAATGTTCAAAATTACTTAAACTTACGAACGACTGGTTTAATGTCTTTAATTCTAAGGTTGCATATAGCGATTCAAGAAATCGAAAGAAAGCTTATGGTTGGGCTTTGAATGAGCAAAATAAAATTTTAGATGAAATGGCTAAAACAATGCATTCTTTGAGAAAAATTATTGGTATTAAAGGATTATTGCCTTTCCAAAAAGGAATTATAGTCAGCATTAAATCATTAAAACTACTGTTTAATGATCTGCAAACTGATTTTAATATAAAATATTTACTAACATATAATTTAAACCAAGATCCTTTAGAAGGATTTTTTTCAATTATTAGGACAATTGGAGGCCTCTATGACCACCCAACTGCCTTACAGTTCAAATATCGACTTAGAAATTATGTGATGCGAAGAAATGATGAAATCATTTCTGAATCGTCAAATGTGGGACAGGCGTTACATGATGTGCCAAATATTGCAATTGTAAACGCGGATTCTTTCAATAATACTTTCGACGAGGCCTTAAATAATGAGAATGAGAAAGAGAAAGATAATGTAGAAGTGGTTACTGGACAGTAGTTCAGTCATTTAAGAGTGCATGCAACTGATGATGAAAATTTAGCGGGATTTGTAGCTTTTAAATTAAGAAAAAAATAAAAACTGGGGTACATTCCAGACTCTAGTGATTATTCATTTTCATGGATAAATCATGTGTCTGAAGGTGGTTTAATGAAACCTACAGATGATTTTCTAAATAAGTGTAGAGAATTAAATCATATTTTTAAAGAAATTAATGCCGCAAGGGGTAGTGGTCTCGGCCACTATTTGCGGAGTGACGACTCCACAGACCCTGAGTTACCTGGCAGTAGGGTAAAAATGCCGTACTCTCTGCGTTAAAGGGAAAATGGTCCTCCGAAAAGGGGGTTAGGCTTGGGGCTAACAACCCTATACCTATAAAAACCTACCATTGGTATAATTGTTATGGAAGCTATACAAAGACCTCGGAAAGGACTGATAAACTGTAGACAACCCAAGCATCGAGATAGGAATAATGATCAAGAACTTAAACTAAATATTGGCACATGGAATGTTCTTACCATGTTGCAACCTGGTAAAATGCAAGAGATCGCAGAGGAATTAGAAAAATACAAGATGGATATAACGGCCCTCCAGGAAATTAGATGGAAAGGAGAAGGAAAGATTAACAAACCGAATTTCACGTTATATTATAGTGGACGTGAAACACAAGGAGAACAAGGAACCGCATTCATAATAAATAAAAGAACCAAAAAAACGGAAAATTTTTTAACACCACACTAATCAACGTCTACTCACCAACTGAAGATGCGTCGGAAGAAATAAAAGATGATTTTTACGAAAAATTAAATCAAACCTATCAAAAAGCGAATATACATTACTTGATAATCGTCTTAGGAGATTTCAATGCGCAAATAGGCATCGAACAGGAAAATGAAGAAATCGCAGGGAAATACACGCTACACGAAAATACAAATGGAAATGGAGAAAGAGTTATCAATTTTGCTGCTGAAAATAATTTAGTAATAAGCAGTACAATGTTCCCACACAAGAGAATACATATGGGAACATGGAAAATGCCTGGAGACAGGACAATAAACCAAATTGATCATATCTTAGTAAGTAGAAGACGCGCTACCTCAATACAAGATGTAAGGTCCTTCAGAGGTGCAAACTGCGACTCAGATCATTTCCTAGTCAGAGCCAAAGTGAAACAGAGGATAGATGATAGATAAACCAAAGAAATGGAACGTTGAAGATCTAAGACAGCCAACAAGCCAAATAGTATTCAAAGACGAAATTAAGAAAGAACTAACAAAGCATGATCAGAAAGAAACGGTAGATGAAGAATGGGAAATAATAAAACAATCAGTACTTACAGTAACAGAACGCGTAATAGGAACCAGAAACAAACAGAAAAACCAAGACTGGTTTGATGAACACTGCAGAGTAACAATACAAAAGAAGAATGATGCAAGGAAAAAGTACCTACAAAGAATGACAAGAACATCACTACAAGAATACAACAACAAGCGGAAAGAAGCAAACAAGATCTGCAAAAAAAAGAAACGAAATCTGATTAAAGAACAAATAGAATAACTAGAACGACAAAACACAAATAAGAATCGCCGAAAATTCTATAAAGACGCAAACAAGCTAACCAAGGCAAATAACCCACCAGCAATATCGTGTGTAAATAAAAGAGGGGAAGTTATAACTGATGAACGTGATATATTGAATAGATGGAAGGAATATTTCAAAGAACTCCTTTCGGATGCAGAAAACCCGGAAGAAATGGACGAAAATCAGTATCAGACAGTCGATCAGGAAATATTAGAACCAAGCTACGAGGAGGTCGTGGAAGTATTAATGAAGTTCAAAAATAACAAAGCCCCAGGTATCGACACAATAACAGCAGAAATGTTAAAACATGCAGGAGAAGAACTATGGGTTAGATTACACAGACTAATCATTAGAATATGGAATGAGGAACAAATGCCTGACGAATGGAAGGTGGGAGTGATTCACCCGATACTGAAGAAAGGAGATAGAAAGATATGCAGCAACTACAGGGGTATAACGCTGTTGAATGTATCCTATAAGGTACTTTCAAGTATTCTGTACAATAGAATTGCACACTTTGCAGAACAGTCATTAGGAGAATATCAGTGTGGATTCAGAGCAAACCGCTCCACCAACGACCAAATACACTTAATGAGGCAACTATTTGAGAAATGCTACGAGCACAACATAGCAGTATACAACCTATTTATAGACTTTGAACAAGCTTTCGACAGAATACATAGGAACACACTAATGCACAGACTACCATCTTTAGGCATACCAATGAAACTTATCAAATTGGCTAGAATGACGCTAGAAGGATCAAGAGCAGTAATCTCAATACAAAGCAAATTAACCGAAAGCTTTAACGTGAACAGTGGGGTCCGATAAGGGGATGCTCTATCAACATTATTATTTAATTTAGCCCTCGAGTCAGCAGTACGAAAATTAAACCTGGGGAACAACCTGCTAAATACCAAACAACAACAACTGTATGCATATGCAGATGATATTGTAATATCCTGCCGTAAAAAAGAAGCACTTCAATCAACATTTACCAAACTAAAGAACGAAGCTAAAGAAGTAGGTCTAAAGGTCAATACACAAAAAACTAAATACATGAGGAACACCAGAAATCAAACAAACCAAGAGAACATGGAAATAGAAGGACAAACCTTTGAGGAGGTAACGAGCTTCGTTTATCTAGGCTCAAAACTGCACAATAGGAACGATATGAGCGAAGAGATTAAGACAAGATGCATAGCTGCAGCTAAAAGCATGTATATATACAAGAAACTAATATCATCCCAACTAATAAGCAAAACGACGAAGCACAAGCTATATAAGACCCTAATAAGACCAATAACTACATATGCATGTGAAACATGGACCCTCACAAAAGCAGATCAAAACCGTTTAAGAATTTTTGAAAGAAGAATACTGCGCAAGATATTTGGACCCGTGCAAGAAACAGATGGAACATGGAGATGCAGAATGAACCACGAACTGAATGCACTAATACACGGAGAAGATATAGTGAGGTTTGTGAAATCTCAAAGAATTAGATGGCTGGGTCATATACAGAGAATGGAAGAGGAAAGACCAACAAGAAAGATAACGGAATGGAAACCCTGCGAAACGAGACATAGGGGCAGACCCAAGAAAAGATAGAAAGATGATGTAACGGAAGATCTTAGGAAACTTGGATGCAGGAACTGGTGGACCATAGCTGCCGATAGAAAGAGATGGCAGACCATTGTAGAGCAGGCCAAAACCCACCCCGGGTTGTAGCGCCAACCGAAGAAGAAGAAGAATGGAGATTATTTACAAATTACAAATAATTATATAAAAAACCTTTTGAAACGTGCAAGAAATATAGATTTAGGCGATGATGCTAAAAGATTGTTTTTTAGGTGTAAAACGTATTTTAGAATTAGAATATTAAATAGTAATATCAAAGAAACATCTAAAATTAGAACGAGAAAGTTTATTAAAATTATTACTTGAAGATTCTCAAATGTATGTAGGTGCATATTATGTTATATATATATATTTTGCTTTAGTAGTATTTTGTTTATTTTCTGATCTAAATGTAATAAACAGGCTTTGAGTTTACATATTTTATAATTATTTCATGTTTTTCTTTCATTTATAATATTTGTATTATTAGTAATTATCTTATACTTCAACTAATTTAAATTTTTAAATAAAATTAGAGACAAGTAGGTATTTTGTTGTTTTATTGTGGATTATTTGTTTTTTTTTACCTACTATTAATAATTCCTCTTTATAAGGCATTTCTAATATAAGTAATAACCATTAAAGAATAGCACAGGTAAGTAGGTAAAAGAAGGCAACATAATTATGCCAGAATGCACAAATATGGAATTGCCTATCATAGCATTATTCAATAAGGGCTAGAATGGCTTGCTTTGTTTTCTTTGTCACTGAGTGACGTCATGCGCGTCAGAGTCTAATATATGCACAGCAACTGAGCATATCTTTAAAAGTTATAGTATCATGTAGGCATCTACCTAGATACTCATCTCACGTGGAAATATCACATTAATAGAAAACTTAGAGGGTCACACTAGAATAGTACAACTCTACCCGCTAATCAACAAAAAATCGTCTCTGCAAGCTGAATGCATCACCTTACTTTACAAATCATTGATACGGCCACTAGTATTTTATGGATGCACAATTTAGGGAAACACATCCCAAGCAAACATCGACAGAACAAAAGTGCTACAAAACAAAGTACTCAGAACGGCAGTTAACGCACCCTGCTACATAACGAGCAAACAACTACACCACGAACTTGGCATGGACACCATTCCAGAACACATTAAGAAGCTGACCAAAACCTTCCACCTAAATCTTAACAATAGTGCGGGCGCAACTTTTTACGAACTAGGACGAAGAGAAATCCACAAACGGTTAGAACGTAAACTACCTCAAGACATTTATTTAAATAGTAGTGAGAAAGACTGACCGTTATTAGTTAAACCGAGGTGATATCAACGTAAACAACTGACAATTTAATTAGATGATACTTACCTATCTGTTACTCTGTTCTGTTATTCTTATTTCGAACTCTACCATGTATAACAATTATATGTTGAGCTGTTATAATTTTTAATAAAAAAAGATCATTACGTACTACAATTTTAAACCTTCTCAGCATCTTGTGCAAGTTGTTTTGAATGAGTTCTAAGAATTACAACCCTTCCGCTCGGCGGCTCTACATATTATAGTTCATAGTTTATTTTATTTAGTCCCGAAACGTGCTTTAAAAGCAAATATAACTGGAGTAAAAATGTTCCTGTTTTTATTAGGAGAAACGCAGTGGAAATACGGGATTAGATGCCAATAAACCTTTAAGTTGTTCAGCCGATATGTAGCTTCAGTGTTGTATTAAATGTTCAATAAATGCATTTTAAAAGGATTTTTTTTATTGGGGAGCTTTTACATTGTCTAAACCAGTGATTCCCAAAGTGGGCGATACCGCCCCTTGGGGGGCGGTAAAACGATCCAAGGGGGCGATGGTAGCTTCGGGTGCATTTGGGGGGCGGTGAATAAAAATAAGGGGGCGGTGAAAGCTTAGAGAAGGAAGAGAAGATACGAAGATTTAGAAAAACCGTTCATACATATTTCATGTGTTGTGTAATATAGTGTAACATTATTTTCCAAATAAACACACAAAATACAAGTTATAGATTTATTTATTCCATAAAGACTATTTACCATTATTAAATTTCGTTTTTCTAAGACCACCACTAAAAGTAGGCTTTTTAGCGCTAGCTTTTTTCACTAAAAGTGACGTTTTACAATTTAGCGTGTTTAAAATGGGATCAGCTGTTTACTTTTAGCACATGTGTTATAAAGTGAAGTGAGGTTATAAATAGCTATTATTCTCCGTTTCTTTAATTTTAGTTTATCACACCCATTAATACATCATCCAGAAAGTAAATACCATTATAATAAAGGTTTTTTATTACGTATTCAAATTTGCTTTTACTCAAAACAGGATAGAAATTCGAAAAAAAATCGGCTATTTTAAAAATATCATTTTCGCTAGCAATAATAATTTATACCAAATTTCTATATGATGTATTTTATTATAACATTTCCTAATTCACTTTTTCAGATAATCATTTGAGTTTTCTTTTCACTTTAGTTATTCCGATTTTCAGCTAATGCAAATTAAAATCTAAGTTCTGATGTTACCAAACAACTAGCCCAACTAAATCAACTTATATTCTCGCACCTTTTTAATAAACTATTCACAATTTAACAGTAATTGTATCTAATGTACCATTCATTAAACGATTCTCAAATGTGTATGTTGTACTTTTAATGTGTAAATACCCCCTTGTAGTTTTTAATTGCCAATTAATTTATTCTTTCAAAATAATTTCCTACGTAGAAATACTTTTATAGTTAATTATCAGTACTACAATATCTTTCTGATGATTTCTGAGGCTTTCACGGCCATTGCCATTAAGTAACAAACGACTTACGGGATTGGACCGTTTCTCCTTCCGTTAGTCGAATTTTGCCTCTGACGTGGTTCACACGTTGAGTTCCCGTGCTCTTTTGCTTTTTCCTCCTGATGTGAACGACTCGAGTCGAGCAGAGTTTTGCCTCTGGCGTGGTTAACACGTTGAGTTACCGTGCTCTTTTCATTTTTCCTCCTGATGAAGCCCCTTACGAAAGTGGGCGAAACGTTGAGTTCTTCGATCTCAATCATGACACGGTCCAATCCCGGAAGTCGTTTGTTACTTAATATCTTTCTGTTTGTTCGCTTAATGAACATAGATTTCCAGGGGGCGTTGAGTAATTTTTTTTCTGAAAAGGGGGCGGTAGGCCAAATAAGTTTGGGAACCACTGGTCTAAACTAAGTAACTTTGCATTTTCCGTACATATACATATATTTATATTTAGTCCCCACCAATTTTTTCTATTAAATTCTATTACAATCCCTCATTAAGTTTTAGTACAAACATCTGACTACATCCCAACCCGGCCAGTGGCCATCTACGACTGTAGGAACAAATGCAGCGCGGCAATGACATCCCCACGAAATATTATACATGCTAGAGAAAAATACAATCCGGTATTCCGGTAGTAGCACATTATTTAATATATACTTGCAAATTTACAATTGGACAAATAGTCAGAATCAAATAGAATTGCAAATTTACAATTTTACGAATGGTCAGAAAATAAGGCAAACAATTTCCTCCATCCCCCTCACAACCCGAACGCTCTTTAAAAATACAATCGATCAGTAGAAAGTCTCTAAACAGCGAATTTTGCACAAATATTGATTTTAAGGTTTATCTGATAATTACAACGGTTTTCCCCATTTTGCAACCCCAAATCAACCTAAGCCGCGAAAGTCTTAAGAACCCACAGATTCATCCACATACTGCCAAAAACAAACTTCGACATTTATTTCTTTCCCCCTGTTTATGCGAACATCCAATTTGCTACAAACGCACTTCAGCTTTATACACTTGTAATTTCGCCCCCTTGCATCGCAGACCCCAAAAAGCGGCTAGTACGATAAGCAGAAGATCCTTTTCCAACCAGGAGCAAAAACGAGGAAACTTTTTGACAAAGCTAAAGCGACTGGCAACTAAGGAGAGTATAAAGAATCCCTAACCGATTATACTAACGAATTGAGGAAGGCTAAGAGGTGCGCTTGGAGGTATTTCTATATTAACTGGCTGAAATTTCACCTACAGCAGGGTTCCACAAGCCCTCCAAGACTCTTCTAATTGCGACACATTTTCCTGTGTAACAACTGATAAATGAAGTACGAATGGAGGATTAAAGGACTGACTACTAACCTTTTAGGTTTTGTTGATGATCTTGCCGATGGTTTAAATAGAAAAACACAGATTGACACAATATATACGGATTTCTCAAAGGCGTTTGACAAAGTTAACCATAACATACTACGTAATTCAAAAGTTAAGTCATTATAATATATATAATCCTGCTATTAATTGGTTCATTTCTTATTTATGAAATAGACAAGAACAGGTTGTTATCAATGGTTTTAAGTCCAACTTAAACATGGTTACTTCATGAGTACCACAAGGGTCTCATTTAGGCCCTACATTGTTTCTAATATTCATTAATGATCTATGTGATAAGTTTACGAGCAACTACCTATTATATGCGGACGATCTAAAACTGTATCGAAGCATTGATTCCATTTCTGACATCAAGCTTCTTCAGAGCGATCTCGATCAACTCAGCGCCTGGTGCCTTAAAAATAAACTATTTCTTAATATTGGCAAGTGTACTTTCATACGATTTACAATCAATAAAAATATAGTACAATCAAGTTATTCTATAAACAACATAAGTTTGAAAAATGTTACAACTGTAAGAGATCTCGGAGTACTGCTTGATAATAAATTAACATTTACTACACATATTAACTCGACAGTTGCAAGAGCATATAAAATTCTTGGTTTTATTTTGAGAGTAACAAAAAATTTCATGGATATTGAAGCTGTGAGGTTGTTGTATTTTACGCACGTTCGTTCTATTCTGGAGTATGCCAGCGTAGTATGGTCACCCTGTTATGCTGTGCATATTCAAAGAATCGAATCTGTGCAGCACAAGTTCACGAAATTTATTTGTAATCGAGCTAACATTGCCTACAACAATCATGCCGACCGTTTAAATAGTTTAAACATGTGTAGATTAAAAGATCGAAGAATCTTGTTGGACTTTTCATGCATGTACAAACCTGTTAATACTTATTATAATTCCAACCACTTAATCAGTCTTATTAATTTTAAAGTTCCTCAACGCCATTTGCGCAATTCTCTTGTTTTTCGACCACAAATTTCGCGTAATAATACTCATAACTTTTCACCGCTAATAAGACTAACTAGAAGCTATAATGAATATTTAAACGACATTGACTATTTTTCCTTGTCAATCTCAACAGTTAAAAGTATCTGTAGCATTAAAATCTCTGCTAGATACTGATTTACTTCCTTAAAGTAACGAGAGTCTCACTGTACTGATTCTTAATTTTAGTGTTTATTTTTTAATAATTTTGTTAATTACACAAAAGGGGTCGAGAGGTTGATTGCATTATATTTTTGATAGTATTGCCTACAAATGCAGTCAATTTTTCGGCAATATGCACATTCTAAATGTATTGTTTTTCTTGGTCAATCAGTAATTGGACTTATGTCTGTTGCTTGGCCACAGCTCTGTTAAATAAATACATAAATATTGTATATTGTATATTGTATATTGTATATTCTATGTTGTATATTTATATTGGATATTGCATATGGTATATACTATACTATCTTTTGTATATTGTAGATTGCATATTGTGTATCTTTGAGTATTTTGAATGTATTTGGTTTCAGTTATTTTCCTAGGTGGTAAGTAAGAGCAGGGGTCTCTTCCACAGAGGTCATCTGATTACCATCGAATTTCCCATAAATGATTTATAATGCATTTCTTAAAAATTGCTATTGTTTTATATTTGGAAATATTATTATTTTTACATAGTATGAAATAAAACGTACGCTATACGTCCGTAAAGTAGTTTCAACCATACTCGTTTCAATATCCCAGATTCGGATCCTCGTCCGTGTACATTTCAATTGTACCGTAAAAATAATTTTCCAGACTTATGACGTAAATAACTATTAATAGAAATTTCGAAATTGGATACCCAACTTTGCATTAATTATTAGTTTGTTATCAAACCAATGCAAGAAGATAAACGTAATAAATAATTAATATCTACCAACTTATGATGATGAAATATTAATAAATTTTTCTTCGTTACAGAGTAATGTTCCCTAGCCTTCCTTTTCTGTGACCACCGAAAGTCCTTCAATAATAATCACTACATATCGTCAGGACAAGAAATCAAAAATAGGCCTTCTATTATCACCGCGGTTTATAGCAGAAAACAAGAACAGAAGAAAGCTTTAATAATCAGCATTAAAAAGCAGATTGAGATTGTCAAGGAGAAGAAGTGGGAAGAAAGTTTGTACAAGTTAACGTTAGTGGAAAACGTGATAAGGCGCTTAGAAGCAAAAAAGGAAACATAACTACATAACTAGTGCTTAAACATAAAACTTTATGAAATAAAGTGTTCAGAACTGCATTATTAATGTGTTAATTAATGTTCTGCATCTGAATTTTACTATAGACATATTAGTTTTGATTTTGTTAGTGTAGTGGATGTAGTTCAAAATACAGTAACGACTTATGTGTACTATCTAGCTTGAACAAATAAAAACACAGGACGTTATTATTTATTTATTTAATTATGCTTAATATGCTTTAACTACACGGTCATTAGCACAAAGTAACGTAACATATTTTACAATAACGGTTAAATTAGAAATTTTAAAGAATTTGATAAGGATGAGGGGATTTTTGAAGGTTGTTCGACTGTCGTTGTTATGTGATTTTACATATAAACTAGTACGATAAGAGCGAGACTGACTTTAATATAATATTGCGACAGAACTAATTGCAATGTTAAATTTTTTAGATTATTCACTGTTTTTTCATTTATTTTGTAAGGAATTGATATTGTGACTATTAAAATGTTTAAATTACATTATATTTATGATAAGAATAATAGTATATTATTATATGAGCGATTATGACAGCCATTATTTACGAAGATGACATTTGCGCCACAAGCCGAAGGCGCGTGGCGCAAGTCATCTGAGTGAATAATGGCCATAATCGCGAATATAATACGATATTTTATCTACTGCTATGCAATAGGAGCCTGTGTTCATATTTCAGAATTATGACATTTGTGACAGCTGTTAACTTCAAAAGTCATTTAATAATAAGAATGAATTTTGTGATTGGCTACAACCTATTGAATAATGAAAATAGAATTTTCTGATTGGTTGCAATTTGCAAACTATTGAATAATGAAAATAGAATTTTATGATTGGCTGCAAACCGTGAATTATGAATCATAATTCATGGCCATTGTGCAGTAGGAGTAGATAAATATATATTACTTGTAGTAATTTAAAGAATAATATGGGTATTTATGTTGGACTATGTTACATTAAAACAATGGCAATTATCTTTATCGCAGGAGGAATAATGGTGGTTTTTAAGCATTTTACACACCTTGGTTGTAGTGGACAATAATTCCTTGTGTGGCCATCTCGTTGGCATCTGTGACACTGGGGCTCTGCTTGGTTCAACTGTTACTAAAGTGTGGCCTAGGGTTTAATTGTGTGTATTTCTTTGGCTTTCTCGTTTACTGTAAGAAGTACTGCGCAAACCGGTATTGGTTGTTTATTTTTATTAAGAAGTCTGGTGATCCTCGTTATAGGGAAATTGTATTGATCGAGTTCTTCTTGAATGTCTTTTTCTGTTAACGAGTGGGGGACATTTTTAATGACGATTGACAGAGGCCGTTCGATTGGATTTTGGTAGGTGTGAAACACTATTTTATTAGTTAAGCAATTTTCAGCAATAGTTCTGTAGTATGTTTCCGAATTTAGCATAATCTTCAAAAATGTTGCGCTGAGGGCAGTGGTGTATTTATCAGTAACGATTTTACCGAGGTCGTCATTATCTCTTTGTGATTCACGGATCCGTGGAGAAAAATCGGCGGTATCTTAATCTTGTTCGCTTCTTTGGAGGGTTCTAGTGGTGTTTTGCTGTTTCCATCTTGCTTATCGGCGTGGTGGGATCGACGTTTTCAGGCAGATAGTACTTGTTTTGTTTTGTTTTGCGCTAGAATTGCTTCATGGTTCCAAATGTGCTTCTTTTGTAGATCACTGATCGGTGGTGGGAGGTGGTCACTATTTCTTTTGGTGGTTGATATTGAGCCATGCCCCCCCCCCCCCAATCCAACTAATTTAATTTAGATTTACTTAAGTATCGAAAGGAATTGGTATACGTAGTAAATACAATTAAATGCAAATATAAATAAATTGTGCTTGCAGATAAATTACTCGGGCTCACGACAGCACGGTCACTTATCACATTCGTTGTTAAATGTACGATCAATACGTTCATTAATGGCTCACGGCAAAGCATCAAATGCACAAGTAAGAAATATAATCGTATAACATAACAAACAGGCAAATCGATGGGAAAAATAGCCAAAGAATTAAATATTGCTAAATCTACGATTGGCGATATAATTAAACACTTTAGAGACACCGTTACGATTAATGTTTCCGTTAAAAATTCTGGTAGGTGTCGTGTAATATCCGATCGAGGCCAAAGGCTGAAAATTTGCAAAAACGAGAGACGAAGTACATTAAGACAAATTACTGCTAAATGGAATGCCTGATCAGGACATAATGCATCGAGGGAATGTTGTAGTAAATGGATACATAAATCTGAATTAAAGTTTTATAAGGTAGGACTGCACATGTTAGTGTTTTAGTTAAGACAACTAAAACATTCCATTTCTATAGAATAAATTAGGTTAAAGAAAAACCACTATTGTCCAAAAAACAAAAGAAAAATCGGTTAATGTGGGTAAAATCGAGACGTTCTTAGACCCATGAAGACTGGTCCAGAATAATATTTAGCGACGAATCAAAATTTGATGTCTGCATTGGGTACCATAGAACAGGAATTATAAGGAGTAAATTAGAAGCTTTTCATAACGACCACATTAAAAGGATTGTGAAGTTTCCAAAAGGGATTATGATTTGGGGCTGTATGTCAGCTAACGGACTGTGAAATTTTGAAGTTAACGATGGCACTGTGAATGCTACAAAGTATCAAAAAAAAATGCTGTAAAATAGCCTTTTACCAAGTATTGATAAATTACACCCATTAGGAAACTTCATTTTCCAGCAAGATGGGGCAGCCTGCCCTACTGCCAAAACGGATCTAGGGCAATTCACCGAAAACAGTTTACCGAAAACATTTTACCGAAAACAGTTCACCGAAAAACAATTTACCGAAGGAACAATTCACCGAAAGAACAATTCACCTAAAATCCATTTTTCTAAGGTATGTTGTCGTTATTGTAGTCTCCAACAATTCTTGATATGTTTTCGACACACAAAAATTTAGAAACCTTATAAGGTCGTTAAAAACTAATCGTTCAAGTTAATGAGGGCCATTAGTAATTATCATTAACTCCTATTACTTTATATTATAAAAGTAGATTAAGTTGTATTACTGAAAGTTTAAATCACTAAAAGAGGATTCCAAACATATTTCCCTAATTGCTTCACATTTACTTTTCATTAGAAAGTAGATTATTGTCATTAAGTTGTATTACTAATAAATAAATAAATAAGTATTTCCCTAATTGAGTTTAGTTTATAGAAAATTTTGCTAAAGTGAAGTTCGAAATGGCTCTCGAATACATAACCAGTGAAAAAGGCAAACGTTTGTTGTTTGACGAAGGTCACTTCTTCTATACGGATAGAAAAGTTGATTCAAAGATATATTGGAAGTGTGAAAGTTACCACAAAGTTAAGTGTGCTGCACGCATGATAACACTGGATGACAGTGTTATTAAAAGAAGTGGAACACATAATCATCTCGCTGATGCTGCGCATGTAGAAAAAATGCAAGTGATGACCACCATACGCGATGACGCCAGAAGAACTCGAGATGCACCACATTACATAATATCAAATGTTGTATCAAATGGAGTCAGCCAGGCAGCAGCAAGTAGGCTTGGGAAGGTAAGCAGCATGAAAAGAACAATACGCAAAATACGAACCAGGGATAAGGTTGCCCCAGCATTGCCTATTCGGCGCAGCGACATTGTTTTTCCCCAAGAATATAAAATAACAAAAAACGGGGAAGACTTTTTGATGTTCGATTCAGGACTTGATGAAGACCGGATATTGATGTTTTGTACGAGGAGAAATCTCCAACTTCTAGCTCAGGCTGACCACTGGTACGCAGATGGTACGTTCAAAACTGTACCGCACCTGTTCTGTCAGCTTTATACACTACATGGGTTAAAAAGTAATGTAGCTATTCCTCTAATCTACGCTTTGCTACCGGACAAAACCAGAGTTACCTACGTTCGATTACTCCAGAAAATAAAAGAGCTTCTCCCAGGAGTTACACCAGCATCAATTATGACTGATTTTGAAACTGGAATGATAAGCGCTATTACTGAAGAATTCCCTCAGTCCAGACATCGGGGGTGTTTTTTCCATTTTTCCCAATGCATAAACCGTAAGATTCAATCCGAAGGCCTTAAACAGAGGTATGAAACAGATGCAGATTTTGCTCTGAAAATGCGGTTATTAGCCGCAATAGCATTTGTTCCTACAGCAGACGTGGTTCGTGCATTTGAAATGCTTTGTGACGAAAACATTTTACCCCCAGAAGCACAACCGGTAATGGACTATTTCGAAGACACCTGGGTTGGGCGTCCACAAAGAGTTCGCCGCCGTCCACCACTTTTTTCGCACGACATGTGGAACTGTGTAGAAGGAGTAGTCTAGGCTTGCCCAAAACGAACAATGCTATAGAAGGCTGGCATCGAGGCTTTGAGCAGCAAATTTCCTCTGAGCACCCCAATATTTGGAAGTTTGTTGAAGCCATCCAGAGGGAGCAAAGTTTACACGAACTCCAAGTTGAGCAATATGTTGCAGGAATCGAACCCCCGCCTGCCCGCAAGAAGTACAGGGACTGTGCCGAAAGGATATTAAGAATTGTTGAAGAGTACAATATTGTAAATTTGAATGAATTCTTACGCGGTATAGCCCACAATTTGGGATATTGATATTGATTGAACAAACTTCACAAAAACAAAAAAAACAAAAAAAAACTATAAAAACAAAAAAACAAAAAAAAAACTATAAAAACAAAAAAAAACTTTTAAACACGCCAGCATTTGCTGCAAGTCCTAAGCCTTGATAAAGTGTGAAGGGAAGTTTACACCAATATATGTTAGAAGGATATTCTTTACAAAAGTACCAAAATAATATATAACATATCTAAAATTTTAGGTATATTTATATAATATAAGGGATTTTAGGTGAACTGTTCTTTCGGTGAATTGTTCTTTCGGTAAATTGTTTTTCGGTGAACTGTTTTCGGTAAATTGTTTTCGGTGAATTGCCCGGAACCCTGCCAAAACAAGTCAAAATGGGTTTGAAAATCATAACATCGAAGTATTACCATGGCCATCTAAGAGCCCCGATTTAAATATTATCAAAACAGTTTGGTACAAGATGAAGCAATACTTAAGAAATTATCCACAACGAACTGTTCCGGAACTAAAAAATTAAGGATATATGGAGTTCATTTACAGTAGACCAATGCAGATCGTTAGTCAGGACGATACAAGAAAGAATTAATGCAGTAATAAAAGCAAAAGGTGACGTTACGTCTTATTAATTTATAAAATAACCAACTCCGTTCGAACAATTAGTTTTTAGCACATCTTGAACTTGTACTTGGCGTTTTTATATTTGTAATTTCTAAAAAAATTAAATTTGAATAAATAAATTGTTAAAGATATTGTTATATTTATGTATCTTAAGACTAAAGAATGCAACGATAGGTATAAATATTAGTAAGTCCACTTTTTTTTTAAATGTGTCCGTCCGAACTATTAGTTGTTAGGGATCGTATAACAAGGTTTTAGGCTTAATATTATACGTGTGCTACGTGATACAGGATTGCGATCATGAGCGCCCCGAAAGAACGGAAATCGAGAAGTGGCCACTATTGTGCTGTAAGTGGTTGCAAGAGCAATTCGCAAAATTGCAATGCCAGCTTTTTTCGATTTCCCAAAGATGCTGAGACGTATGTACACCCTACTGTTATATTATTCTTGTAGGAAACTAACCCAACAAAAATTTTTAGAGCCATGTTTTGGGAAATGAGATGTGGAGGAAGCGCCCTAACGGAAAATCCCCAAAATTTATACCGGAGTTACAGGGTCTGCAGTGTTCATTTCGAACCAAGAATGTTTCTTAATGACTTGAGGAACCGACTTCAACCCCATGCAGTTCCTATAATAGTTCGGGAGCATTAGGTTTCATCAAGAGAAGCTCCACCACTGCCCCCAGGGCAACATTTTAGAGGATTATGCTAAATTCGGAAACAGACTACAGATCTATTACTAAATATTGCCTTACTAATAAAATAGCCTTCCACACCTACCACAATCTAAATGAAGGGCTTCTGTCAGTCGTCATTAAAAATGTGCCCCTCTCGTAAACAGAAACAGACATTCAAGAAGAACTCGCTCAATATAATCTACATATAACGAGGATCACCAGACTTCTTAATAAAAATAAACAACCAATACCGGTTTGCGCAGTACTTATTACAGCAAACGAGAAAGCCAAAAAATACACAAAATAAAAACCCTATGCCACACTTTAGTAACACTTGAACCAAGAAGAACTTCAGAAAACACCCCTCAGTGCCACAGATGCCAACGATATGGCCACACAAAGAATTATTGTCGACTACAACCAAGGTGTGTAAAATGCTTAAAAGCCACCATTATTCCGCCTGCGATCAAGATAACGATACTACTGCAATCTGTGTCAACTGCGGAGGTATCCACCCTGCTAACTTTCTAGGCTGCTCGTATTTCTAAGAATCTAGGTACAACAAAAATAAATCATCAACAACATCACCTTCCCATCTCTTCCCAAAACGAATAGATCAGCTGATCGTAGCCAACCTTGGAGCACGTCAAATCCTGACACAGATTCAACAATCAACACAATGTTAAAAACAATTCTCAAGTTCATTCAGCCTTACTTAGAGCAAATTAAACAATATTTATTAACAAACGTATTACGTTTACTCCTTAATGGATCATAATAATATCAACACTATTAAGCATTTAAAACTCCTCAACTGGAATGCAAATGCCATTGTACCCCAGCAAGCAATATTCTCATCGTTCCTCGTAAGACACAATGCGTCTCAGAGACACGCTTAACAATGCATGATCGTTTCAAAATCCCCGGATACCTTTGCTACCGCACGGACCGTAATGCAATGTTTGCATCTGGAGTTGTGGTTATAATTGTCAAGCGTAAACTCGATCATCACGAGTTCCCACAGATTAAAACTACAAATCTTGCGACCATTACGGTTAAGGTCAAAACACAAGAAGAGATCTACATTAAAGTAACAAGTGTCTACCGACAACCTTACAAGAACCTTCTTGAAACCGACATTCAGATGATCTTCGATTCGAATGAACCGACACTACTAATCGGTGACCTCAATTCCAAAAGCACAATTTGGTGATGCAGAAAAGACAATCCATCTGAACTAAGACTTCACTCGTACTCCGATAAGAATGCCTTTCAAATTTTAGCTCCGTAAGATCCGACCTACTTCCCATATCGGGCAGACCACCATCCGGACATCTTGGACATAATAGTACAAAAGAACGTTCAAAGTCAAATCTTCCAAAAGTTTTACACCGAACTTGACTCAGATCACTTGCCAGTTCTGATTTCATTTATAGCCGCTCCAACGTTAAGATACCCTAGAACTAAGCTGAGGAATGAAATTGTTGACTGGAATTACTGTAGGGAAATACTTGATGCAAATCTGAAATATCCCAATGAATTGAAAACAACAGAGGATATAGACGAAACGGTTGATCATCTTACAAGAAGTCTAACTGGCAGTTTACATGCAGTAACACTCATTTAAAAAAATCCTAGACATGCGAGCCCAAAAAAACCTCTGATACACATAATCGACCTAATAAAACAAAAAAGTCAACTTCGCAGCGAATGGCAACACTCTAGAAACCAGGCGACAAAAAACCTAGTCAACAACCTGAGCCATCGTACCAAGCGTGAGCTAGAGAGGTATAGAATTGATTCATATCAAAAATACATCAGCACGTATGAATCCGGCGAGCCAGGTCTCTGGAAAACAACATGTAAGATTCTACGGTAAAGACAAGAAATTCCACCCATTCCCATGCAAAACGAAATTTTGTGCACAGAGGAAGACAAATGTGAAGCCTTTGCCAACCACTTAGCACAAACCTTTATTCCACATCAACACAATGCATCAGGGTATGCCAACTTGATCGGTAGACATCTTGAAACACACCAACCAATACCAGTACGTAATATAAAACCGATCTCTCCTAAGGGATTGGCTGTCATAATAAAAAGCTTCCAAATAATAAAACTCCAGAAGACGAAATAACCAACTTCACACTCAAAAACCTCACAAGAAAAACGTTGGCTTACTTATTCTCACTTTTCAATGCTTGCCTCAGAGTCGATTATTTTCCTAGCAAATGGAAACATGGACTCATAATGATGTTTCCTAAACCAGGCAAAACAACAAAGAACTTGACGGATATCGACCTATCAGTCTCCTTACGACTATCTCTAAGGTATTCGAAAAAGCAATTAACATCAGACTCAATGACGAAATTACCAGACTGGAAATAATCCCCTTTTCTCAATTTGGGTTTAAAAAAGGACACTCCACCTGTCATCAGCTGCAACGCGTTGTCGAACTAATAGAGAGTGGCTACGAAATGAAACAATACACTGCTGCAGTATTCATCGTTTTAGCCCAGGCCTTTGATAGGGTTTTTGGATCGAAGGGCTCAAATACAAACTTTCTCGATCATACATATCGGAATATTTAAAAGCAATTATATTCTCATATCTGGATCGTCGATCTTTTGCAGTAAAAATACATGGAGTCATATCCTCAACCAGACCAAACAAAGCAGGTGTGCCGCCGGGAAGCATCCTGGGGCCTATCCTTTTTAACGTCTACCTACATGACATTCCCAACACCACTGCAAACCTAGCGTTATACGTAGACGACACTGTGCTGTTGACCAAAAATGAAAACCTGATAGTGGCAGTTGATCAACTCCAAACGTCAATGAATACTCTAGCAAGATGGTTCAGGTCTTGGAACCTGATCATGAACCATTCTTTACTCTCAGACGAATCACTAACTCGCCGATACTGCACATTAACAATTAGTGATGGGCATAATCGGATGATTTCAATAACCGGAATGTTTATAAAATCAGAATATCATCGGATTATGTTACATTCCGAAAATGCAAGCAAGGGAAAACGAGCGAAACAACAACAAGCGGAAGGAAGCGTCGTAAGCCCTTATCTGCGTTGGCATCTATTGTTTGGGTTTGGAGGACGCCAGTAAAACAATTTATGAGTTTGAGTCGCACAGTGGGATGTGAGGAAATAAAATATTTTTTCAAATTATTACTGTAGTTACCTTAATAGACTTTCGGAAAATGGTAGTGATATTTTAAAGTTTAATGGCACATAAAGTACATAATAGATAGTATAAAACAATACATGAATTTGAAGTCTGTAAGGTGTAATATCTAATAATTAATCTACGAAATACCACTGCCATTAGTGCCAGCATATAGCAGTCAAGTGAGTCAACACAACATTCCGTATTCAATTCAGTTCAAATTGGCATTTCGTTTTCTCATTTTGTACACCGAATAGTAAAATAATCGAATTCCGAAAGTTCCGAATTTTGTGCACCGAACAGTAAAATAATCGAATTCCGAAAAGTTCCGAAACGTTCCGAAATAATCGGAACCTTCCGATTTTTTGAACAATCGGAAACTTTCCGATTATTCATTCCGGATAGGCCCAACACTAGTATTCAATACGTGCCAAGTGAAGACAATGCCCCGAATGTACCTCAAGTTCGACCAATTGAGCGATTCTGGGCGTTGTCCAAGAAACAATAATCCAAACGACAAGAAAAGACCACGAATTTAACTTTCTTCAATAGAATTTGAAAAAATATCAGTAGTACAGTTTGCAAACGCAGTGGCAGAAAGTTAATGAAGAATGTCAGAAAAAAATCAGGTTAATAGGCAGACAATCTTTTTGCACCGCTTAACAGTTGATATTAGTAATTTATAAGTTGTAATGATATAATTTGAAATAGAAACTAATTTTTACTTTGCAGTTTCCTTTTAATTATAATTATGCGGTGTGGAAAAGAGCCTGATTTGTGAGATACTCGTTAGCATACAAAGAGCACATTCTGTACGGCTTGGAAAGCATCAAGACTAGTATTTAAACTGTAGCAGCTATAGAATACGCTACAAACCAACTAAATAACGTAATCACTACAGCATACGAAAACTGGTGTCCTCTAAAAGTTAATAGAGAGAGTAGAAACGTTCTCTGGTGGCAAAAGGTCCTTTTCCAACCAGGAGCAAAGACTAGGAAACCTTTTAACAAAGCTAAAGCGACTGGCGACAGGAAGGTTTAGAGGTGCGCTTGGAGGTATTTCTGTATTGAACTATCTGAAGTTCCAGCTACAGCAAGACTCCACAATCCCTCCAATGACTCTTCTAATTAAGACACATTTTCCTGTGTAACAACGTATAACTGAAGTGAGAACGGAGAATTCAAGGCCTAAAGATTAGTCAACCAGAACCAACAGAGAAGCCTGGAATAGTTCCACTCAAATCTTAACACCCGATAAAACGCAATGGGCTATAAAATCACTTAGACCCTTCAAAACCCCTGGAGCAGACTGTACCTTTGCCGCGCTACTTTAAGTAGTAATAGAGATACTAACTCCGTTAACAAAAATGATCAGGGCACGTTTGACCCTAGAATACATCCCAAAAAGCTGGGGAAAAGTAAGAAGCAAATCCAATAACAGCCGGAGGACTTGCAGATGCAGCGCATTTTAAACAACTTTCTGTACCAAACTGATTCTCTTAGCCAGTTTGCTCACGCATATCTGGCACCAGGAGGGACAATTTTAATTACATTTATGGTAATGGCTTGCGCAATAGAAGATCAAGAACACTTAAGGGAACACCCATGCTTCCCAGGAGATGTCAATGTCTGACCATAGACATATACGGTTCGATTTAGAAATCGCTCAAAGAAGAAATCCAAGCAGAACAGATTGGGTAGCTTCTAAAAAGCACATTCCCTACGGCTTGGAAAACGCTAAGACAAGTATTTAAACTGTAACAGCTATAGAAGATGCTACAAACCAATTAAATAACGTAATCACTACAGAATACGAAAAGTGTTGTCCTCTAAAAGCTAACAGGGGGAGTAGGAACGTTCCCTGGTGGCAGAAGATCCTTTTCCAACCAGTAGCAAAGACGAGGAAACTTTTTAACAAAGCTAAAGCGACTGGCAACTAAGGAGGGTATAAAGAATCCCTAACAGATTATAATAACGAATTGAGGAAGGCTAAGAGGTGCGCTTGGAGGTATTTCTGTATTAACTGGCTGAAATTTCACTTACAGCAAGGTTTGACAAGCCCTCCAAGACATCTAATTGCGACACATTTTCCTGTGTAACAACTGATAAATGAAGTACGAATGGAGGATGCAAGGACTGACTACTAACCTTTTATGTTTTGTTGATGATCTTGCCGATGGTTTAAATAGAAAAACACAGATTGACACAATATATACGGATTTCTCAAAGGCGTTTGACAAAGTTAACCATAACATACTAATTCAAAAGTTAAGTCATTATAATATATATAATCCTGCTATTAATTGGTTCATTTATTATTCATGAAATAGGCAACAACAGGTTGTTATCAATAGTGTTTATTTTTTAATAATTTTGTTAATTACACAAAAGGGGTCGAGAGGTTGATTGCATTATATTTTTGATAGTATTGCCTACAAATGAAGAGATGAAAAAAGAATTTTATGATCACCTACAACAAACATGCGACAGTGCACCAAATTACGATACCCTAATTCTTCAGGGCGACTTCAACGCGCAGTTGGGCAAAGAGGAGAGTATAGAAGAAGTTGCAGGAAAATATACGATCCACGAAAGCACCAACGACAACGGACTAAGATTATGCAACCTAGCAGCAAGGCAAAACCTAGCGATTTGTAGCACGATGTTCCAGCATAAAAGGATACACAAGGTCACGTGGAGCGCACCAGGTAATAACCATATGTACCAGATAGACCATATTCTAACCTCCAGGAGGAGAGCAGCAGTTGTGCAAGATGTACGAACGTACCGCGGACCTAACTGTGACTCAGATCGCTTTATTGTAATTATGAAAATAAAACAAGAACTCCAAGCGGAGCGACAGACCAATAAAAATAGAAGGAAGAAATGGGACCTGCAGAAATTAAGCATAAGTGAATTCTAAAATAGATGTAAAGAAAGAATAGCACACAACTTATCAGTAGTGAATACGACGAGTAATAACGAGGAAGAATGGGGGCGAACTTCTCGTGCAATACACGAAGCAGCGGAGAATGTACTGGGCTATGAAGAGAAAGAAAGCAGGAATACGGAGTAGTTCGACCAGGAGTGTAAGAACAGTGTAAGAACAGTTTGGAAAGGAAAAACAGAGCAAGACAGAAAATGTTACAGAACAACACTGAAGCAAACAAGAGCGAGTACACATACCTAAGAAGAGAAGCAACGAGGCTGTGTAGGCAGAAGAAAAGGGACATGTATAATAAACGAATTGAAGTAATGGAAGAATACGGCGGGCAGAATAAGATAAGAAAATTCTACAGAATGGTGAAACACAACGAGAAGTATAAAACTGTGACTTACGAGTGTAAAAATAAGGAGGGAGCCCTCCTTTCTGAGAGAAGTGCAATACTCAACAGGTGGAAAGAGCACTTTAAAGGATTGCTAAATGACGAGAGAGAGCTGCAATTAGAAAGAAGAGTCGATGACTGGACGCAAGAAGACGATGTGGATCAAAGAGACGAGGAACCCCCTTCACTAGACGAAGTACGAGCAGTTATTAAGAGAATTAAGAACAATAAAGCACCAGGTCATGACGGATTAGTGGGCGAGATAATAAAAAGCGGTGGTCAGGATATCGAAAGACAATTACATCACATAATTAAATTAATTTGAAGAAACGCAAGAATGCCCGACGACTGGAAGTGCGGCGTAATAATACCACCATTTAAAAAAGGTGATAAGTTCACGTGTGACAACTACCGCGGTATAACTTTACTAAATGTAGCCTATAAGATATTCTCTAACATACTCTACAATCGATTGGTTAAGTATGCAGAGCAACAATTGGGTGACTATCAAAATGGGTTCAGGCCAAATCGATCGACAACAGACAGCATTTTTATCACTAAACAAACCATGGAAAAAGCATATGAGTACAATATCGAACTACACAACTTGTTTATTGACTTTAGACAGGCATTTGATAAAGTGAAGAGAGGCAAGATAACAGAAAGGTTAAAAGATCTCGGAATACCAAAGAAGCTTATTATATTTGTGTGCATGACATTGCAGGGGTCCAAAGCAAGGGTACTAATTCAACAGCAGTTTTCAGACCAGTTCGCGATAAACACTGGAGTAAGGCAGGGTGATGCTCTTTCAGCAAGGGTATTTAATCTAATGTTGGAGTCAGTAATAAGAAAAATAGATGTTAAAGGAAATATCAGAACCAAAATGATCCATATCATGCCGCAGATGACCTCGTCTTAACAAGTAGAAGCATGAACGAGCTCAAAATAGTGTTCAGAAAAACTGGAGATGGAAGCAAAAGAGGTTGGCCTGATCGTAAACGAGAAAAAACCGAAATACTTGCGAATTAACAAAGGTGAAAACCAGCTGCAGAATCTAAAAATAGGAAATTATAATTTCGAAGGGGTAGGCGAGTTCGTATACTTAGGTTCACAACTAAACACCACAAATAACACTAGCGAGGAAATAACAAGTCGCATTCAGAATGGAAACAAAATTTATTTTATGTACAAGAATCTGATGAAATCGAAAATACTGCAAGGTGCATCCAAATGAAAGGTGTATAAGTCAATGATAAGGCCAGTGATGATCTACGGGTGCGAGACGTGGTCGTTAACAATGAGAGACCAAAACGCACTACGAACTGCAGAAAGAGCAATAATGAGGAAGATATGGGGCCCATTGCAAGATATGAATGGCCCACGGCGTAGAACGAACGTGGAATTAGACGTGCTAATAAGTGGTGCAGATATAGTGCGTCTTGTGAAAGCACAAAGACTCAGGTGGTTGGGGCATGTCGAGCGGATGGCGAATGACAGGGCAGTAAAAAGCGTTTTCGAATGGAGACCGGACTACGGAAGGACCAGGGAAGACCAAGCAAAGATGGCTAGACGGTGTTTCAGCGGGACTTGAGAACCTTAAGGGTGCTCAACTGGAGACGAGTCGCACAGGACAGAGCCCGGTGGAACAACGTTGTAAAGGAGGCTAAAATCCACAAAGGATTGTAACGCCGGTTAAGTAAGTAAGTAAGTAAGTAAGTATTCCATACAAATGCAGTCAATTTTTCGGCAATATGCACATTCTAAATGTATTGTTTTTCTTGGTCAATCAGTAATTGGACCTATGTCTGTTGCTTGGCCACAGCTCTGTTAAATAAATAAATAAATATTGTATATTGTATATTCTATGTTGTATATTAATATTAGATATTGCATATGGTATATACTATACTGTATTTTGTATATTGTAGATTGCATATTGTGTATTTTTGAGTATTTTGAATGTATTTGGTTTCAGTTATTTTGCTAGGTGGTAAGTAAGGGCAGGGGTCTCTTCCACAGAGGTCATTTGATTGCCATAGAATTTCCTATAAATGATTTTGTAGTGTATTGCACTAATATTTAATTAAAGTCAACGTATGCGAGTATATGTTTATTCAATGCCGTTACAAATTGGAATGAATGTATTTAAGGCAATCGTGCTGCGAAGGCCTGCACTCCACGATAGCGGATTACAAAAAGCAGACTTTAGCTGCTGCCAAAATACACCACAATATCCTTCCCACAAAATTATAACAATCAGTTACAGTAATTATCTTAAGTTGTGCTTAATATATACCTTATAACGTAACACTAAACTTAAATCTTCTACTTACACATAAGCTAACCTGTCTACTGGTTTAACTTGCCTTTTAGGCCTTTCACTCAAATTTTCACACTCTTGAGTTAGTTGTAAACTGCTTTTTTCTCTATCTCTATCCGTACGTACTCCTTACTAGACACTATATCATTGTTATCGTTAACTTCAATGACAGTAGCGGCATCATTGTTACAAACAGGAATAAGAGATGACGCATAAGTATCTGATAACTTTTTAATTTGATTTGTGTGTCTTTTCCATGTTCTTTGCAACTCTGGTACATCTACCAAATATGTACGCCTACCTATTTTTTTTTACAATCTTTGCCCTAATAAATGTTGGCTTATTAACTACTCTATAGTCTTTAACTAAAACTGCATTGCCTACATTAAATTGCACATTATCTTTCCCTCTACTGTTTACAATTTGCATTTTTTGTTGATTTTCCACCCGCCTTCTAACTTCTTGACGTTCGATGTCATTAGAACGTTTACAATTTTGCGTAGGAGGCAACAAGGTAGAAAATCGTGTCCGTAAAGAACGTCCAAACATTAAAATAGCGGAGCTAACCCCTGTCGTACTGTGTGGAGTGTTTCTGTAATCGAATAAGAATCTACACAGCGCCAAATGATTGGTACACCCTGTATTAGAAAAACAAAGCCTTTTTTAAAGAATTTTTTACTGTCTTGACAGAATTCTCAGCGGCTCCATTTGATGATGGATGATACGGAGGGCTAGTAATATGATTAATATTATTTGAATCTAGAAAATTTTTAAATTCTTGAGACACTAACGATTTTCCATTATCCGATACTATAACACGCGGTAGACCAAAACGAGCAAATAAGGTTCTAAGTGCTTGAATAGTGAGGTTGACTTAATGCTTTTCATTCAAACACTTCTAACCACTTAGTGTAGCATCCACGACAATTAGAGAAAAACTACTTTTCAATTCACAGAAATCGATGTGAATACGCTCCCAGGGCTCATTTGGCAGTGGCCAAGGTAAAATTACAGCTCTTGGAGGATTACTTCCATGTAAATTGCAAGCATCACATTTTTAACCATATTTTCGATTTCGCCATCTAACTTCGAAACCAAAAGTAACCTCGAGCTAAATTTTTCATTTTCACCACTCCCAAATGCGTAGAATGTAGTTGAGCTAAAATGTCGGCTTGTAAACTAAGCGGAATTACCAACCTGTGGTTCCACATTACACAGTCGTGTTTTACAAAAAAATCAAATCGTTTAGCAAAATATGGCTTCAACTCCACCTTATCTATTTTTTCTGGCCAACCATTATTTATGAAATTTTTCACAGTAGTTAACACAGGATTATTTAATGTTGCTAATTTAACATTATCAAAATTTAATTTCACATCAGAATTATGAGTAAAAAAGTAACAATAATCTACTTCTGCGAAAACTTTCATCGGCAACCTTCATTTTTACTGGTAGACGTGAGAGCCAATCTGCCCTGTTATTTGAAGATTTTACGTACTCGATAGTGTAACTATATCCAGACAAAATGACTGCCCACCTTCTCAGTCTATTAGCAGCAAATTGAGGTATGGACTTGCTAGGACTGAATATAGATAAGAGAGGTTTGTGGTCGGTCACCAGAACAAAGTGTTTACCATACAAGTACTAGTTTAACTTAGTTACGCCATATATTATTGACAAACCTTCCTTTTCTATTTGAGAGTAATTAGTCTCTGCTTTAGAAAGCGTTCTTGAAGCAAACGCAATTGGTTTTTCTATCCCTGACGGAAATATATGGCTTAAAACGGCACCTATGCCCACAGAACTAGCATCTACTGTTAACCTCAACTCTAATTTAGGATTAAAATGAACTAAAACGCTTGTGGATGCTAAAATATCTTTAACTGTTTTAAACGCTAAACTACAATTTTTTGTCCAATTCCATGTACTATTCAATTTTAATAAATTATATAAAGACTTAGAATCGTAGACATATTTTTTATAAATCGACCATAATAATTTATGGTACCGAGAATGATTTTAGCTCAGTAACATTCTTAGGCTCCGGTGCTAACTCTATAGCCTTTGATTTCTCTTTGGAGGGGTGTAAGCCCTCTTTATCAATAACAAAACCTATATATTCCACTTTCTCTTGGAAAAACTTACATTTTTTCTAAATTACCTTTAAACCCGCATCTTTTAAAATAGATAAAACCTTTTTTAGCTTTTTTAAATGCTCGTCTTGATCTATTCCTGTTACCAGTATATCATCTTGAAATACTGCAATACCCGATAAGCTACTCAACACCGAATCCATAATTTTTTGAAATTTCGCAGGAGCACAAGCAACCCCAAATGTTAAACGATTATACCTAAATAGACCTTTGTGCGTAGATATGGTTAGTAGCTCCTTGCTCGCATCATCCACCTCTATTTGTTGAAAAGCTTGCGACAGGTCCAGCTTGAAAATTCTGATCCTCCTTCAAGACTGCTAAAAAGCTCTTCAATTCTCGGCAAAGGGTACTGGTCTACTTCTACTTCTGGGTTGACCGTAATTTTGAAATCTCCACAAAATCGAACTTGGCCGTTTTTTTTAAACAGGTACAACTGGGGTCGCCCACGCACTGTAGTTCACAGGAGAAATGATACCTAGAGACAATGATCTATTAATTTCATCCTCAACTTGATTTTTAATTGCGAATGGTATTGGTCGAGCTTTTACAAATTTAGGAGCAACATTTGGGTTTTCAAATTTATTTTTGCAACTCCCTTATTAAAATGCCCAGTCCAGGCAAAAAAAACTTCATAAAACTGTTTAATAGTTAACATTAGAAAATCCAATATTATATAGAGTCAAAAAATCCCGACCAACTATAGGAGGCCCCCCATTTTCCATGACATAAAAATCTAAATATTTTAAATTATCTAGAAAAATTATTTTTGATTGCATAACTCCCACAGGTTTAACTTTAATACCATTATAGAATAAAAAACATTTATCGAAGATTGCAAGGGAATATTACTAAAATGCTGACGATATAAATCGTGAGAAAAACAAGAGATACCACTACCAGAATCAATTTGAAATTCCAGTTCTACATTTTCCACTGTAACAGAAATAGTGAAAGGTTCTTTCGATATTGTACTATCAGAGACATTATACAAACAAAGATCCTCATTTTCACCATCTGCTTCAATGTAATGGTGACCAGTCACATTGCGAGCAGTGTATTTACTAGAATCCTGTTTTGGATGGTCTGAAAAGTTTTCATATTTACAAACTGCCGCGATGTGACCGGCTTTCTGACATAGTAAACAAATCGCATTTTTGTAAAAACACTTATCTTTCGTATGATTGTCCCTGCCACAAACTTCGCACTTTGGGACGCCCGTGCTGTGATATTTCGGCTGATGACGTGGTGCGCGCCTTGGTCTTGCTCCGCTAGGTCCTGTGCTCTGGTAATTGCTGGTTTTCCTTAGAAAATTCACGGGCTCCTCTTTGATAATTATTGCTTGCATTTCCTGAGCCGCCATTTTGGTCGCTGCTAAAGTTACCATTCTTTCAAAATCTTCCGTCACCTTTTCCTCCATAAGTCGGTCCAAAACTGGCCCCTTATTGAATCCAAAAACGAATCGGTCACGAAGGCACACCTTGAGCTCTTCTCCAAACTCACAGCCAACTGCTAATCCTCGAATGCGTGCGGCCCACTGATTAGCCGTCTCGTCGGGTTCCTTCATCGCTGAATAAAATCTGAAGCGAGCTGCAAATGCACTCTGCTGTGGCTTGAAATGACTGTTTGGGATATCCACTAACTGCTTGTATGTTTTCTCTTCTGGCTTGGTTGGACTTACTAAGTCGAAAACCAGTTTGTACGCCGCCTCGTCTAGAATATTTAACAAGATACTTCGCCTTTTGTTTGCATCCTCGCCATCGGCTTTAATGCCATTTGCACTGAAGTAGTTTTCTAAACGGGCTCTAAAAATTGTCCAGTCCGAATTGTTTAAGCAAAATTCTCGCAAATGTCCTATTTTGCCGGTATCCGTGGACATGTTGCGCGAGCGTGGACCAATTCACAAAATTACAGAAACTTGCACTGTATGGTTTGCTAACGACTTTAAATCGCAAAAATACCTCGTCGCCACTTTGTAGTGTATTGCACTAATGTTTAATTAAAGTCAACGTATGCGAGTATATGTTTATTCAATGCCGTTACAAATTGGAATGAATGTATTTAAGGCAATCGTGATGCGAAGGCCTGCACTCCACGATAGCGGATTACAAAAAGCAGAATTTAGCTGCTGCCAAAATACACCACAGATATATAATGCATTTCTTAAAAACTACTATTGTTTTATATTTGGAAATATTATTATTATTACATAGTATGAAATAAAACGTACGCTATACGTCCGTAAAGTAATTTCAACCATACTCGTTTCAATATCCCAGATTCGGATCCTCGTCCGTGAACATTTCAATTGTACCGTAAAAATAATTTTCCAGACTTATGACGTAAATAACTATTAATAGAAATTTCGAAATTGGATACCCAACTTTGCATTAATTATTAGTTTGTTATCAAACCGAGACACGAAGATAAACGTAGTAAATAATTAATATCTACCAACTTATGATGATGAAATATTAATAAATTTTTCTTTGTTACAGAGTAATGTTTCCCAGCCTTCCTTTTCTGTGACCACCGAAAGTCCTTCAATAATAATCACTACATATCGTCAGGACAAGAAATCAAAAATAGGCCTTCTATTATCACCACGATTTATAGCAGAAAACAAGAACAGAGGAAAGCTTTAATAATCAGCATTAAAAAGCAGATTGAGATTGTCAAGGAGAAGAAGTGGGAAAGTTTGTACAAGTTCATGTTAGTTGAAAACGTGATAAGGCGCTTAGAAGCAAAAAAGGAAACATAACTACATAACTATTGCTTAAATATAAAACTTTATGAAATAAAGTGTTCAGAACTGCATTATTCATGTGTTAATTAATGTTCTGCATCTGAATTTTACTATAGACATATTAGTTTTGATTTTGTTAGTGTAGTGGATGTAGTTCAAAATACAGTAACGACTAATGTGTACTATCTAGCTTGAACAAAAAAAAACACAGGACGTTATTATTTATTTATTTAATTATGCTTAATATGCTTTAACTACACGGACATTAGCAGAATGTAACGTAACATATTTTACAATAACGGTTAAATTAGTAATTTTAAAGAATTTGATAAGGATGAGGGGATTTTTGAAGGTCGTTCGACTGTCGTTGTTATGTGATTTTATATTTGGAAATATTATTATTATTTCATAAGATGAAATAAAACGTACGCTATACGTCCGTAAAGTAATTTCAACCATACTCGTTTCAATATCCCAGATTCGGATCCTCGTCGGTGAACATTTCAATTGTACCGTAAAAATAATTTTCCAGACTTATGACGTAAATAACTATTAATAGAAATTTCGAAATTGGATACCCAACTTTGCATTAATTATTAGTTTGTTATCAAACCGAGACACGAAGATAAACGTAGTAAATAATTAATATCTACCAACTTATGAGGATGAAATATTAATAAATTTTTCTTTGTTACAGAGTAATGTTTCCCAGCCTTCCTTTTCTGTGACCACCGAAAGTCCTTCAATAATAATCACTACATATCGTCAGGACAAAAAATCAAAAATAGGCCTTCTATTATCACCACGATTTATAGCAGAAAACAAGAACAGACGAAAGCTTTAATAATCAGCATTAAAAAGCAGATTGAGATTGTCAAGGAGAAGATGTTACGGTATTAAAAGAACTTTACGACACCCACCCAAGGTGAGCATCGCACCACGGAATCAGTCCTGAAAAACTGGCACACTTGCCCTGAGATCGGCTAAAAATAGGCTAAAGGCCACGGCTGGAACGCTCAGGGAGTCGGGCGTGAGTCACACGATACGTTCTGGGCAAGCGTGTTGCGGCATGTATATATATAGCGTATGTCAGAATTATGAGGGCGCCACCAAGCCTGTCTTAACCCGACTAACCGGGCCTGGACGGTTAGACGGGAGCGAAGCACGCAAAATACTCCGACGATAGGATTCCTCAAGAGTTGCAAGGTCAAATAACAATTTCGAGATTGCCTTATGCAAGGATTGTACTTAGGTGCCAATCCGACCGCGACTACGCAGCTGTCTCACCCACCTGTACGCTCAAAGCTCCCTCGTCCCGTCGCACAATAATCACACTGAAACAGAACATGCACATGTCAAAACAAAACAATAGTTCCCTTAACTAACAAATCATGTATTGACTCACGGGTTACAATGGGGCAGCAAAGTGCGTCGCCCTATATCTATAAATAGATTATATCTAAGAACACCAGCTGGCGCGCGCTCTAAACCTAGCGACAGATGTTGAACAGTAATGAACAAAGTAGCACTTGTAACATAGACAGTCTGTAATTTGGAATGAATGTACAAATATGCGGGCGCGACGCCTTATGCAGCAAACAGTAATGAACAAATTAGCACTTGCAACATGGACAGTCTGTAATTTGGAATGAATGTACAAATATGCGGGCGCGACGTCTTATGCAGCAAACAGTAATGAACAAATTAGCACTTGCAACATGGACAGTCTGTAATTTGGAATGAATGTACAAATATGCGGGCGCGACGCCTTATGCAGCAAACAGTAATGAACAAATATGACGACAGTGCCTGTAGGCACAAGAGATGTCACGAGCTCGCTCGCGGCGTCCCAATACAGCTCGTACGCGGGGCTTAAATGCTCTCCGCGGGACAGGTACACTCGCGTTCACAGCGGTAATCAGTTCAAAGACACATACCTTAATATGTAGGCGGTTGGGGGGCCTGGTACAGTTGAGTTGCGACAGGCTGCAGTCTTAGGTGGCAGGTACTTTCGATGTTCGACGGCTATAGGGATGAGTGGACATCCGCCATAATGGCGACGTGAGACGCGTCAGGACGCGTACAACTGGACGACGAAAAATGGGCCACTTTCGTTGGGAGCAGAAACTGGACTCCAGATGCACCCACGCTACGCCGAAACAATTCGAAGCTCGCACAACCACAACACCTCTCGAAGGTGAAACAATTCTCGCAGCGCTCGCTGCCACAGCTCGAGACGGAAAACGGAAAAGAGGGCCTCCACGGCAACAATACTAAAAGGACAGCGGCAGGCGTCCTCGGGCACCTAAGGGGCCGAAGGACGCCGCCTGGGTAACACAACCACCACACGAACGCTCTCTGCAACGGGCTGCGATCAACTGCCCAGAGGGAAGCGCTGCCACAGGTCACATCGGTCGCGTCCCCACGTGACTAAACCTCGGCAGCCAATCGCGAGGCGATAAAATGAAACAAATTAATGCCGGCGACAATGGTATCACGCCACAACGGCGTGTTTTCTAGAAGATTCGGAATTCTTGCGAGCATTAACGCTCGGCTGCCAAAGCGCCATCAGAGGGGAGCTCCAACCGACGAGAAATACTGCGTTTGGGGCCAAATATGTGCGAAATCATGATTCTGGAATTAGGCGATGGAGCCAAATAAAGAACTAAAAGGGTTTAGCATACGGGCACGCTGCCCTAAAGCCTAGGTGGCTATTTAAAATACCAAAATGACCTGAATCAAATGTGCGGAAGATGAGATTGTACTTGTGCGCAAAGATTGAAAATGATTTTGACATAGCAACAAGTTGCCCTAAAGGCGTGAAATGCAATTAAGCATCTACAACCGCAAAATGACTTAACAAAGAAGTGGGAAAGTTTGTACAAGTTCATATTAGTTGAAAACGTGATAAGGCGCTTAGAAGCAAAAAAGGAAACATAACTACATAATTATTGCTTAAATATAAAACTTTATGAAATAAAGTGTTCAGAACTGCATTATTCATGTGTTAATTAATGTTCTGCATCTGAATTTTACTATAGACATATTAGTTTTGATTTTGTTAGTGTAGTGGATGTAGTTCAAAATACAGTAACGACTAATGTGTACTATCTAGCTTGAACAAAAGAAACACAGGACGTTATTATTTATTTATTTAATTATGCTTAATATGCTTTAACTACACGGTCATTAGCAGAATGTAACGTAACATATTTTACAATAACGGTTAAATTAGTAATTTTAAAGAATTTGATAAGGATGAGGGGATTTTTGAAGGTCGTTCGACTGTCGTTGTTATGTGATTTTATATTTGGAAATATTATTATTATTTCATAAGATGAAATAAAACGTACGCTATACGTCCGTAAAGTAATTTCAACCATACTCGTTTCAATATCCCAGATTCGGATCCTCGTCCGTGAACATTTCAATTGTACCGTAAAAATAATTTTCCAGACTTATGACGTAAATAACTATTAATAGAAATTTCGAAATTGGATACCCAACTTTGCATTAATTATTAGTTTGTTATCAAACCGAGACACGAAGATAAACGTAGTAAATAATTAATATCTACCAACCTATGACGATGAAATATTAATAAATTTTTCTTTGTTACAGAGTAATGTTTCCCAGCCTTCCTTTTCTGTGACCACCGAAAGTCCTTCAATAATAATCACTACATATCGTCAGGACAAGAAATCAAAACTAGGCCTTCTATTATCACCACGATTTATAGCAGAAAACAAGAACAGAAGAAAGCTTTAAGAATCAGCATCAAAAAGCAGATTGAGATTGTCAAGGAGAAGAAGTGGGAAGAAAGTTTGTACAAGTTAATGTTAGTTGAAAACGTGATAAGGCGCTTAGAAGCAAAAAAGGAAACATAACTACATAACTAGTGCTGAAATATAAAACTTTATGAAATAAAGTGTTCAGAACTGCATTATTAATGTGTTAATTAATGTTCTGCATCTGAATTTTACTATAGACATATTAGTTTTGATTTTGTTAGTGTAGTGGATGTAGTTCAAAATACAGTAACGACTAATGTGTACTATCTAGCTTGAACAAAAAAAACACAGGACGTTATTATTTATTTCTTTAATTATGCTTAATATGCTTTAACTACACGGTCATTAGCACAAAGTAACGTAACATATTTTGCAATAACGGTTAAATTAGTAATTTTAAAGAATTTGATAAGGATGAGGGGATTTTTGAAGGTCGTTCGACTGTCGTTGTTATGTGATTTTATATTTGGAAATATTATTATTATTTCATAAGATGAAATAAAACGTACGCTATACGTCCGTAAAGTAATTTCAACCATACTCGTTTCAATATCCCAGATTCGGATCCTCGTCCGTGAACATTTCAATTGTACCGTAAAAATAATTTTCCAGACTTATGACGTAAATAACTATTAATAGAAATTTCGAAATTGGATACCCAACTTTGCATTAATTATTAGTTTGTTATCAAACCGAGACACGAAGATAAACGTAGTAAATAATTAATATCTACCAACTTATGCTGATGAAATATTAATAAATTTTTCTTTGTTACAGAGTAATGTTTCCCAGCCTTCCTTTTCTGTGACCACCGAAAGTCCTTCAATAATAATCACTACATATCGTCAGGACAAGAAATCAAAACTAGGCCTTCTATTATCACCACGATTTATAGCAGAAAACAAGAACAGAAGAAAGCTTTAACAATCAGCATCAAAAAGCAGATTGAGATTGTCAAGGAGAAGAAGTGGGAAGAAAGTTTGTACAAGTTAATGTTAGTTGAAAACGTGATAAGGCGCTTAGAAGCAAAAAAGGAAACATAACTACATAACTAGTGCTTAAATATAAAACTTTATGAAATAAAGTGTTCAGAACTGCATTATTAATGTGTTAATTAATGTTCTGCATCTGAATTTTACTATAGACTTATTAGTTTTGATTTTGTTAGTGTAGTGGATGTAGTTCAAAATACAGTAACGACTAATGTGTACTATCTAGCTTGAACAAAAAAAACACAGGACGTTATTATTTATTTCTTTAATTATGCTTAATATGCTTTAACTACACGGTCATTAGCACAATGTAACGTAACATATTTTGCAATAACGGTAAAATTAGTAATTTTAAAGAATTTGATAGGGATGAGGGGATTTTTGAAGGTCGTTCGACTGTCGTTGTTATGTGATTTTATATTTGGAAATATTATTATTATTTCATAAGATGAAATAAAACGTACGCTATACGTCCGTAAAGTAATTTCAACCATACTCGTTTCAATATCCCAGATTCGGATCCTCGTCCGTGAACATTTCAATTGTACCGCAAAAATAATTTTCCAGACTTATGACGTAAATAACTATTAATAGAAATTTATAAATTGGATACCCAACTTTGCATTAATTATTAGTTTGTTATCAAACCGAGACACGAAGATAAACGTAGTAAATAATTAATATCTACCAACTTATGATGAAGAAATATTAATAAATTTTTCTTTGTTACAGAGTAATGTTTCCCAGCCTTCCTTTTCTGTGACCACCGAAAGACCTTCAATAATAATCACTACATATCGTCAGGACAAGAAATCAAAACTAGGCCTTCTATTATCCACATGCATACTCAACATCTTTCACAACTAGGGTGACGACTTTTCAATTTATACATACCCTGAGATCCTGCGTGAGTAAAAAAAAGGGTTTTCTCAATGAGAAATACAGAATTTTTATAGAAAACAGAAATCAAACAAATAAAAACCATGTTTTTATTCATTGCTATTAATGATTACCAAATATAAGGTTACGTGTAACTGAAATACCCATATCGTACGTCGTACTAAACAGGGATTGTTTCTGTTTAATCTACATGTATTCAAAATTCGATTGGGCGAGCGTTTTAAGCCCCGCGAGCGACTAAAAATGCTTTACGCGTGTGTATCGTACAATATTTTTTGTAATACCTACTTGTTAAATATTTCTTTAAGGACTGTTTACTACTGCGTAAGCAACCTCTTTACGGCCCGGCCGTAAAAAGTGTCCGTAAAGACCACGGCCTGCTAAATTGTGTGACAAACGTCAAAGTGACGTTTGTCACACAAATCCAGCAGCAAGCAAGCCTTCAACTCCACATAGAAGAAGGCGCAAAAGACTGCTATAACTCCTGAACATACGCTAAAATAACTTGCTCATTCACAATCTTAACGTCTTTAGGAATATCTTCATCATTTTCTACAGATGTCATAAGTTACGAGCTGGTTACAAGTTAAAACTGCTTACAACCATACACGAAATTGGAAATAACTGACATTTATAAACAACAGTTGCAACGTTCTAAGCACTCTCAATCATTCTAAAATGTCATTACACAAACCTAGCGTTTTGATGAAAATAAATTAGAAAAATATAGATATGACCGAATTGTATGTAGGTATTACAAAAACTATTGTACAATACACGTCCGTTAGGGCCTTTACTGCCTCGCCAGTATTATTCGACTCGCTCTTCGAGCTCGTCTCACAAATTCTCTGGCTCGGCAGTAAAGGCTATCCTAACGGACTTCTACTGTAAAATACTATTATCTACGATAGAATCTAGAAAACATGATAAATATAAGAAAATATTTTAAAGGTAAATTAGGATTACCAGCAACTGGTCGTAATTTCGCGTGGTTAAAATTTTTAAAACACGTTCTACTAACGACGTGAATAATAAAATCATTTTAAAACGTCAATTCCCAGTGTCACCTGTAGGTCTATTAACAACAGAAACCTGTAACTTCAATACAATGGCTATTACAACGATGTTTATGCCGTTACTAGAGGAATATGTGTTCTTCACATATTAGTTACCTTTTAATACTAGGTTCAAGTCTGAAGTGTTTTGCATAAGTCAGTGCATGTGCAAGTGTAGAGTAATGGCGGGTGCTCCATCATCATCAACAACAAGTCGCTATGAATACATGAGACCGTAAGTATTTTGAATAATTCGATAATATTTAGATACGTAAAGGTCTATTGTTGTTTATTCTATTTTTTGTAGAATTAGACTATTTATTCAGATGCATTTTTTCTTATCACAAAGTTTAGGTGTCACCTACAAGTGACACCGGGAAGTAGAGGTTGGTTTTGATGTATATGTTCTTACAGACTAAAACTTCACGAACTTTAAGAAATGCTGCTCCAGGACGAAGAAGACGTTGAAGAAGTTGTTCTTTTTCCGCCAGAAGATGGTAGTTTTACTGATGAAGACAGTGGGGCTGAAGCAGAAGCTGATATAAATCGGCTGCCAGGCAGAATTCTTCGATCAGAAGTTGAGGTAAAATTTACCTCTGTAGCTAATTTTGAATCATTTGAAAATGGCAGCACAGGTCTAAGGCGGCGAAATGTCGAAAACCCTAAGAAGGCCAGCAAAAAGTCTACGGCTTCTACGAAAATGTCTATGAATTGGTCTGATAATATCGAAATCTTTGATTCGGATAATGGGAGGGGTGATACCGACGAAGTAATAAATATTACAGAAGATAACAATCTTTCATTTGTAGAATGCATCCAACTATTTTTTACTGAGGAAATTATAGATATTATTGTCAGTATGTCGAACTTGTATGCGCTGCAACGCAATCACGGGCTAAATCTTACACATGATGAAGTAAAAGTATATATTGGCATTTTATTACTAACCGGTTATATGACGCCAAAATATATAAGAATGTTTTGGGAAATAAAATCAGATACCCACAACGAAGCGGTGGCAAACAGTATGCGAAGAAATCGTTTCTTCAAAATTCAACAATATATACATATGTCAGATAACTTTCATTTACCTGAAAATTATAAATTTGGTAAAGTGAGAAATTATTTGAATTTATTGAACAACAATTTTTTACAAAATTTTCCTCGTATTGCCTCTTCACATGTCTCAATTGACGAAACCATGGTGCCTTATTACGGAAGGCACAGCACCAAGCAGCACATACATGGTAAGCCAATCAGATTTGGGTATAAGTTTTGGTCGGCTGCAACTCAGAACGGATACCTTACAACATTTGAACAGTACCAAGGAGCTAAGTCAGCCCAGCTTCCAAAGCAGGAAGAGTACGGACTAGGAGCGTCAGTAATTCTTGAATTGGCATTACGTTTACCAAATAATTTGGGGCCTTATAATTACTATTCTGATAATTATTTTACAAGTTTGCCACTGCTTACTGTAATGGCGGAACATAACCATGGTGCAACAGGAACAATTTGAGACAACCGTTTGGCTAAATTCCCAGTAACGCCAAGCACGATTTTGAAAAAAGAAAAACGCGACATCTTTTCCTACAAGGCAGAAAAAAACATTCTGGTTGTTAGATGGAACGATAATAGCATTGTTACATTCGCTACTAATTGCCATAGTGTAGTCCCTGTGCAAAAAGTTGATAGAGTTGGTTTTGTCAATGGGAAAAGAGCCAAAATTCAAGTTGACTGCCCCCCAGTTGTGCAAAAGTACATGAGGGGCGTCGATCGTTTTGACGAAAATGTACATTCCATGAGAGTGGGCCTACGTGGAAAAAAATGGTGGTTCCCTCTGTTTGCCTTTGGAATTGATGCTGCCTGCCAAAATGCATGGCTTGTTGCAAAACTAAAGCACGACAACACGCTTACTTACTGCCAGTTTCGTAGAAACATAGTCCTAGTTTATCTTTCAAAACACCGCAAAAAAAAACAAAGCTGCGAAGCTCCTCTGGACAAGAGAGTTCTTCCGGAAGTTGGGCTTAGTGGAGGACCAGACGATACACAAGATGCATGCAGTCAACGAAGATGCGGCTACTGTCACAAACGAACACGTCTCATGTGTAAAGAATGCCAAGTGGGACTACATATTCACTGTTGGTACTAATTTCATACAAAATAAGTAATATTTATTAATATTTACTACTGTATTTTATTTAGGTGTATTTTCAATAAAGTTGGTTTGTATGTCAGGTGTCGTGTGCTACGTGATACAGGATTGCGATCATGAGCGCCCCGAAAGGACCGAAATCGAGAAGTGGCCACTATGTGCTGCAAGTGGTTGCAAGAGCAATTCGCAAAATTGCAATGCCAGCTTTTTTCGATTTCCCAAAGATCCTGAGACGTATGTACACCCTACTGTTATATTATTCTTGTAGGAAACTAACCCAACACAAATTTTTAGAGCCAGGTTTTGGGAAATGAGATGTGGAAGAAGCGCTCTAACGGAAAATCCCCAAAATTTATACCGGAGTTACAGAGTCTGCAGTGCTCATTTCGAACCAAGAATGTTTCTTAATGACTTGAGAAACCGACTTCAACCCCATGCAGTTCCTATAGTAGTTCGGGAGCATGGGGTTTCATCAAGAGAAGCTCCATCGACAGAAACTCCGTCAACATCAGCCACTCCATTAGCATCAGACACTCCGCTGTTAGAAACTCCGAGTATTGAAACGCCATTGAAAGAGATTCAAAACACTTTTCATTAAACTCCATACACTGAACATAAAAATTTTGAGTTTCATAAGAAGTTTACGCTCATTAAATATGGAATTATGAAATCGTTGTACCTAGGTGAATTTTTTCTATTGAAAGAAAGGCGAGTTCAATCAGGTTTCACAAAGTAATACAATCTAACCTCTACTTACGTTTCCATAAGCTCACCCTCCATAAAACGTTCTGTGTGTAGTGTATTATTGAGGTACATTAATAATTAACTAACTCGTATTTACAGGGAGGAAAAGAAAGCGCGAAGAAGATTTGGCAGAATTTGTTAAAATAAGTCCTACGTCAAAGAACCCCAGAATCGAAAGTAGTATTGCACAATCTATAATTATTATAATGAAAATTGAGTAAAATATATGCTTTGCTGGGATTATTAATTCCAACAAAGACTTTTTAGTATGATTTTTTGAATTTTTGGTGTAATTATTGAAGCAAAACATAACAGAACATTTAATTCTGTAAAAAAAATTGCTGTAGCAGAGATGTATATGTTTGCTATGTTTGACTACAAATTCTTAGCTTATGAAATAATCTCACTCAGTTTTTCTCTGAGCTGGTTGCAGCAAGAAAAAAATGGGAAAATAAATATGACTTTTCACCCTGTGAATTGAAATGCTATAGTTACATGAATGTATCTTTTTTATATGATCAATGTGAGACTATAAGTTTGCAAAAAAACTGAAGTAGGATTTCATCTGAATTGGTACCACATTTAAAATAATTAAATACAAAAGAAAATGTTCACCCTGTCATACATAGCAGTTACTAGGAAGTATATTTTTATATGTTTAACGTAAGATTATAGTCTTATCCAACTAACCACAAATCATAAAATATAATTAAAAAACTAAGTTCTTACCCTGTACACTAATTTGTAGCAGTCTCAGGGATGAGAACTTTTGATATGTTAGAGAGGGGACTTAAAACTTGCCATACAAAAAAAGTCTTTGTTCAAATGAATTCCAGCAAAAATTCTTCCAGTATACTAACTATACTACCACTTGTAATTAAGCCATCAAAATCACTAAATTGTCTCTTGTAGGAAACACATCTGCTGCTGCAACACAAATAGAAGGCAATGGATCTTTGGGGAAAACCCAGTTGGCATCACCAAAAACAACAACTTTGCCTTCCAGTACTCAGACGCCAAAGACCTTGACAGCTGCAACGCCAAGAAAAGACAAGTTGCGGTTGCGTTTGCACCATTTACGAAATGAAATTTCTCGCCTCAAAAAGAAAATCAAAACTCTGGAACGTGACCTAGCGTAAAAAAATATCGACCTAACATTGGAGCAGTATGAAGTGACAACCCACAAATTCTGTGTATCAAAAGAATTGGCGGATTTCATAGATGTACAAGTCACTCAGGTTCAAAAAAAGGCCTAGAGGATCTAATGAAAACGTTTTTCTTGCCTGGGCCAAGAGTGTTGAGCAAATTTATCCAACACATAAAAGCCAATCCAGGCATTAACAAAAAGGTCTTCGAAACTCCGAGATTAAAAGTAGAATATTTTTCTGCTCAAAATAAAATGTGCATGCTTTGTGTGGATGAGATAAGCATCAAAGCCATTTGTTTTATAGTGTGGGGAACCGCAAAATTGTGGATTTTGAAGATCTCGAAGACAATCAAAGGCAATTTAAACCTGCACTTGCTGCAACTGTATTTATGATAGAAGGTTTTCATACCAACAGGAAACAACCTCTTGCATATTATTTAGTACACACTACCTGTAGTGGACGCAAGTTAAGCGAATTGGTGCAAAATATAATCATTGAACCCAAACAAATTGGGCTACAAGTATGTGTTGTGACATCAGACATGGGCTCAAACAATATACAAATGGCAAACATTTTGGAAGTAAGTTCTGAAACGCCATACTTTTTTGTTGAAGATCAAAAAATCGTATTTATGTTTGATACACCACATTTGTTAAAATCAATACGAAATAATTTGATCAAGTATAATTTCAAATTTTCTGAGGGAAAAATAGCATCATGGCAGCATATCAAGACTTTTTATAACCACGACAAACAATATGCTACACGGGCTGCCCCAAAACTCACAGATTCACATATAGCACCGAACAATTTTGAGAAAATGAAAGTAAAATTTGCTGCTCAAGTGTTGAGTGCAACTGTGGCTGCAGGCATGAATGTCTATATTCGTTTTAATGCACTTCCGTCCAATGCCACAGAAACGTCGGAATTTTTGGAAAAAGTCGATAAATTATTTGATTTAATGAATTCTTCAGGAACTTCCAATAGGAAACAGTTTCAACGGGCTTTTAAGGGGCTGGACTATCAAACACAGTTTTTGAAAGAGTGCTATGATATGTTTGAAGCTATTAAAGTTTTTGACAGTAAAGGCGAAAACGTATCAAATAAAATAAAGTGTTTGAGAGGATGGAAGATCACAATCAATGGTGTATTGAGTTTATGGGAAATTTTAAAAAATGGTGGGTTTGAGTATTTTTTACTCGAAGGGCAAGCCAGGACTGCTTAGAAAATTTCTTTGGTTCCATAAGGCCACAAAGAACAAAGTGGAAATTGTATCAATCCAGCTCCTGTACAATTACAAAGGGCCTTCAAGAAACTTCTATGCACAAACTTGATGCACTCTGGAACAGAGAACTGCGAAGAGGACAACTCCAAAATCCTATTAAAAATTGCGGACATTCCGCCTGCCAGTGAGCAACTGGTTGTACCATCAGTTGATGCGCCATTAAAATCTGTCCCTGTCACTGATAAAGATTACCAAACTAGTGATGTGTTATAGCAGAATTTCACGAGATATATTTGTGGATATATCATAAATAAATCTTTGAAGATTCATTCTTGTGAAGGATGTGTGAAGTTTGCAAAAAACCATGAAGAACTGGATGATTCTTCGCTATTCTGTTATTTCAAGCCACATGAAAATGCCAATATGGATACATTCGGCAATTTGAAAATCCCAAACGACACATTTGTATTTTATATAGCATCGATGGAAAAATTATTTCAAGATAATTTTGAAAATGTAATTCTAAGCGATAACTGTATAGAATAATTCATTGCATTGTATAATAGCCTACAGTTTAAGCATCCATGTGAATATTTTCCTTACTCTTATGTAAAAATGTTGTACAGTAGAGTTAGACTTTTTTATACTCTTAAGTATATCAATAGAAATTTCAAGCTATCCGCCTCTAATCGTAAATTTATTATATGGAAACACCAATAAATGTATTATTTTATAAAATTGTGTTTCATTGAAAAAATAATTGTAGAAATACATGAAAAATACATGAAGGCCATAAATAAAATTCCCGTTCCAAAAGACAAAAATTCTGGTGGCCTAGTGGTAAAGGTGACAGGCTAGTAATCACAGCGATCAGGGTCCTGGGTTCAACCTTTTTTGTTGGCGTACCCCTTCAAACATTTTTCTTATAATCAAGTACCCCCTACCTTAAAACTCAAGGTATGCAAGCTTACAAATGTTATCTGAACTTTAAAAAAAATGTCAGTAGTTCCGAACGGGCTTCAAGAAACGGGTAACTTCAATGTTTAACTCTAATAATCGTTTTAGTACTTTTCCACGCGACAACCACCTAATTTCACTATGCAAAAGCAGTCCAGTATGTTCTGATCCCATATCCTCACACAAGGTTTTAAATAGTCTTGTATTTAAGGCACGCGATTTAATAAAATTTACAATTTTTACACACATTTGAAGAGTTTCTTGTAGTTCTGGATTCATTTCTTTTGACGCTAAAGCCTCTCGATGACTCATGCAGTGTGTCTATTTAATGCCTGAATTTATGCTTCTTAGATGTGAAATAAGTCCGCTTTTACGCCCTGTTAAAGCTGCTGCTCCATCGGTAGAAATATTCTTACACCACATCCAAGGCAAGCCACATTATTGAACAATAAACTGGTTCAGCGCATTAAAAAGTTCTTCTCCAGTTGTTTTGCCAGGCAGACTTCTACATTCTAAGATTTCTGCTGTAATGCCAATTTTTTGAGAAAAGTATTCTACATATATTATCATTTGTGCCTCATTCGCAATGTCTGTACTTTCGTCCAATTGAAGAGTAAAACGTTAGACGTCTTTTATCTCATTAAGCACCTGTTTTCGAACATCTTCTGCCATGTCGCTAATTCTTCTTGCAGTGGTAGTGTCTGAATATGGAATTGTTTTAATAGCTTGTACTGCCTTACTGTCAAACATTTTATTTGCAATTATAATTGAACCTGGAATTATAAGTTTTTCTACACTGGTGTAAGCTTTCTTATCCTTGGCGGTTAACAATCCGAGTTCATATGATATCTCGAGTGCAGTTATAGGAGATTTGGTGAATGTCTCAAGACTTTTCGAAATTAATAAACTTTCGTTTGAAGAAGTCAATGGACTTTTTTTGGAACTCTCTATGATTTGTTTATAGATGCCTTTTTAATAACGAGAGCTTCATACTACTGTTTGACAATGCTTGATTACAAATCACACAAACAGGTTGGGGCGGTAAGGCGTTATTTGAAACAAAGCCATATTGCAGATACGAATCTTGGTAAGTTTGACGTGCCTGCATTGGCCGCTGCAAAATACAGCGTTGTCAGGCGTTTTTAAAAGGAAGCAAAGAAGAGACTTCGACTGTTTGGTTAAGGGCAATAAATGTTCCTAGCATTTTGCGTAAATCTGTAATGTACAAATGAAAAGAATGTAATAATTAGTACTAATTGCGGAAACGAATATAATTGCTTGATTGCCGTTCTGTTTAATTATAAATACCTAGATTGGAGATCCTCGCGTACCCCTGAGGAACTATTCGCGTACCTTAGGGGTACGCGTACCCCCGGTTGAATGCCACTGCCCTAGACAGTACATTTATTTTGAATATACCACAATTAGGTGAATACGGTATTTAAGCATAAATAATATCTAAAATATGTCAAAAGTTAGGTTACTGACTTTTGACAGATGAAAAATGTTTAAATTATTTAAAAAAATACAAACAAAATGCTTTAAGAAAAGTTGATTAAATTCGCATATGAAATTATTTCCATGTTTGGAAGTACTTATCGGTGCGAGCAGTTATTTTCAGTTATGAAAGAAAATAAGTTTCCTGTTAGAAACAGAATTAATGACGCTCATCTTGGGTCAGTTTTGAAAGTAAACACTGCGAACAAAATTTATCCCTAAATAGGAAAGATATTAGGAGAGATGAGATGTCAAGTGTCAGGACGTAAACATAAATTTTTTCTTGTTCTTTTATATATGTTTATTATAATGTATTATTCGAAATAAACCTACGTTTCTATGAATATTGATTTTTTTTGCGGCCCACCTAAAGTCAAATCTTGTTTGTTTGGCCCAAGTTAGCCTTTGAGTTTGACACCCTTGATGTACACAATTCTTATCCAAATTGCAATGAACGTTAATATTGAGTGCTTTTCTTATGCATTATTTCTCATTTTCGTGAACGGCTTATAACTTCAGATACATACTCTGGTTCAACGATGGTAGCTTGTGTTAAAAAAAGAAAGATGGAACATCTAGTCATGTCTTAACTTAACTTTGTAGGTGAATGTCAGATTGCAATTTGTTTATGAAGACATCTGTCAGTGTGACAGGTAAAAATTTACACTGGATTAAGTTTAATTGTATCAAGAAAAAAGGGAAATAAAATGACATGTACACAACAACCAGTGTAATAATCATCACGGTCAATAAAAATTGTTTTTGTTAAGTGTTTTGTATATTTTTAGAAAAATAATTCAAGGTCAAGTTGTAATTTAGTTCCCTCTGACTTGGTAGTTGATTTGCATCAATGGGTATATCTCAAGTTACGGCAAACCTGAATTTGATCATGGCATGCTGCGAAACAGTTTTTTTTTAAACCCACTATATAATCTTCGAGCAGTGTACTATCTATATGAATATTTAAATCATCATTCACATCCTTGTTTTCTAATTCAGAAGATTCAATGGTATCTGCAAAAAACTGCGGTTAAACAAGACTCGGTATCCTCTTCGGTATTTTTGTTCATTGTAAATATAGACAATGAATGTCGTCCCAGTACGTACCACCGAATTCTGTAGCCTACTTGATTTGAAGTGGATTCGAGTGATCATTGGTGGCACCCATACCTCGAATGTAGGAAAAAGAGTTTTCTACTACATCCTGATTGAGTTTGTATGTTATTAAATAATTGATATTATACTTATCGCGGAGGTAAAAAGGAGCGGTTGCTTAAAATAATACTCTTTTGGAAAGATAAAGGAGACTTGTGTTTTCCAACAACCATTGTATTTATTAACGATTTTTGTTTAATAACCCGTTCGCAGATGACGCTTTCCTGCATCCCGGGCAGTTAGTAATAACGGCGGATGTTACGGATTGCTCCCAAGCTGACGTCATGCGCGGAACTGACCAAAATTGAACCGCTACGTAGCACACCATATAATCCTAAGACCACGTTGGCAATGGACTTTGGCGATAACCGGATAACAGGACCATAAATTACAATGGAAACGTTTGCGTATCGAGTTCGCGCCTCTATCCTCTTTCCTTGCGTACAAAAATGCATCCAGATAGCTAAACTTGTTTGCACTAAATAAGCACAAGCAAAAGTGCAACGCCCATTTCAAATCGAACTGTGCTTTAAACGGGTGAACAGCCTTAATATCTAAAATTTTTAAAAATAGTAAACTCGTGTTTGGTGGCGATTTTACTCGTAATATAAATTTTGCAGTTAAATCTAAGGAAAGCATCGAAATTACTAACATATTCCATTCATTTGGATTACAAAAAATATCACCGACTTTCCTAGAGTACAAAAAATTCCAAGTCGTGTATCGACAACATCTTCACAAATTTTGAAACACAACTTCCAACTTGCAACTGTGGCTGAATTTCACATATTTGATCATAAATCTCAAATAATTAAATTTAACACCATTCAAAAACGGGCGACCTCTGTTTACAAAACCGTACCAAATACAAGTTCTAGAAATAGAATCAAATTTTCAAATTACCTCTTTAACTGAATATTGGGTAGAATTATATAGAGTCTGACCCAAACTGTGCAGTTAATGCTTTTTATAAAGTTATTTCATATTATCACAATTTATCTTTTCCTCCCATTAAAATAAATACAAATAACAAAATGTAAAAATGCCTGTATATTTACCAATCCAGAAATAGTTTCGGCCAGGGAAGAAATAAATCGTCGTCTTGGAAACATTTTGAAATTAAACTTGCAAAATAATGATCTTCTATCGGCTGAATTTAAACAAAAACAATACGAATACGAACAACAAATCTTAAAATTAAAAAAAGAAAAATCAGCAAAGAAATGTTGGAGTCTGATAATAAACAAAGAACAATATGGAGAATAATAAAAAAAATGTGTAAACAATAACAATAGCAATGGAGTGTTAAGTGTGATTTCCCCAGAATCTCACAACGACACTTTGTGTATGTAGCCGACGATTTATTATCAAATATTCCCCCATCAAAGTGCATACACACACAGCGTTTATCTAAAGAAATTACCAATAAACAATGACTCTTCTTATATGCTGTTGAGGAATCTGAGGTACAAGATATTATAAAGGCATTAAAAAGGCCAAAATCACTAGACCTATATAATTAATCGGTTTGTAGATACAAAGAAAATGTTTTATGTTTATCTGCCCCGATAGCTCATATTGCAAACATCACATTAAACAAGGGCATATTTTCTAATAAATTGAAACAAGCCAAAATTATATCTTTATATAAATCGGGTGAAATTGATGATAGATCCAATTATAGACCCATTTCATTTCTCCCAATTTTGGCCAAAATTGTAGAAAAAATTATTGCAGTTGGAATTCTAAATTTTTTTGAAACCAACCATATTTTTACGGACAGACAGTTTGGGTTCAGAAAAGAAAGGGACACATCGGGAGCCGTGCTGAATCTCATAAATTATATAACAGAATCATTGGAAAATAAAAAATCTTCCTTTGCACTATTTCTTGATTTAAGCAAGGCGTTTGACTGTGTCTCAAAAAGCATTTTACTCGATAAACTGAAGTATTACGGTTGCAGGGGAGTAACTCGAAAACTAATGTCGTCCTACTTATCTGGCAGAGCTCAACGTGTATTTTGCAAAGGTCAGTATAACCAGATGTCTTCAATTCAACATGGTGTCCCACAAGGAAGTGTATTGGGACCGTTGTTATTTTTAATCTATGTTAACGACTTGCCTAATGCCATTCCAGTTTTCACAACTTTATTTGCAGACGATACGACCTTTGCAAACCACATAGAAGATGAAACTCTAGTGAATCAATTACAAACCAACATTATCTCAGATTGATTCAAGACAAATAAGCTTTGTTGAAACCAAAATAAAACTACCACTTTACTATTTTCAAATAAACAAATCTGTGAAACCGTAAAATTTTTAGGCCTTACCTTGGATAACAGACTAACTTGGCACGCACATGTTGACAATCTTTCAATTAAGTTATCAAGAACGATCTATGTAATTAGACAAATAAACTGGGGTAACACATGTTAACAAAATTTTCATTGTACAAAAAATAAGCCTTGCGAGTGTTGACGGGGGCGAGTCGGTTCGACAGTTATAAACCATTGTGCAAAAAATATAACATATTAACGCTACCGTCAGCAATACTATATTGTAATCTATTACACATAAAAGACCATTATGGTGATGCTCATGGTCATGACACCCGCAGTCGAGGCGATATACAGGTTCCGCAGCAGAGATTAACGTCCACTAAACGAATTAATTTCGGAATAGGATTGTTTAATTCCCTCCCTAGTACTCAACGTCGACTACGAACTTTCCGATTTCAGATTTGTTGAAAATTAAGACTGTTTTGTTTTATTAACTATAGTATTTTGTTTTTACTGTATTTTTCTGTAGATGACTATTTCTGTAAATGCATTGTATATTTTTTATATTTTATATATTTATATTTTAATGAGATTTGTGACATATCTAAGCACCACGGTGTATATTATGATAAATAAAATACTACTACTACTACGACTACTACTACTACTACTACTACTACTACCACTACCACTACCACTACCACTACCACTACCACTACCACTACCACTACCACTACCACTACCACTACCACTACCACTACCACTACCACTACCACTACCACTACCACTACCACTACCACTACCACTACCACTACTACTACTACTAAGAATACTTTTAAAGAAAACACATATTCAATATATTTAATTAAATTCCCTTTTATACATGATACTCAGTCTAAACTTTTTTTTTGTAGTAAGAGGGTATTGAAATTTTAATTTATACTGGTCGGTATGCTGCCTAACATTCACTATCTAAATCTAAAGAGATGCCTACACTTGGTGCAGCGAACATATACAGCAAAATATGCAACCCAAATGACATATTATAAAGGTTGATAGACCAGTATTTTAAGAATAATCGCTAAATAATTAGAGATGGCGATGCATATTATTATTACTCTGCGAAGCTGGAGAACCCCCGCTAAGATATAGACAACTACAGATTAGCCTCACTTATATAACCCACCTAGCTCATAAACCAAATATCCCGTCCTTCCAACATATATTCCAAATAAATCATAAAAAAACCATACATCAAAAAACCAAAATTGACACTAAATAATTTGTGGAGCTTCTGATATAAACAGAAACTTTGACCAACTCAAAAAGCATGCCATTTTGGCGTATTTATCACGCACAAATATTCCGGAAAATGTGAAACCTGACAGAAACGATTTTTTGGCAGAATTACTGGTGCCATTGATGTTATATTAATTATTATAAAAATGGTAATCCATGCAGCCTTGTAATTGGTAATTTGGGTTGCATATTCTACTTCTATGTTCCCTGCGTTAGGTATAGTAGGTATACAAACCATCAACCACAAATATTCCGGAAAATGTCAAACTTGACAGAAATCATTTTTGGCAGAATTACTTGTATCATTGATTTTATGTTAATGGTAATCCATACAGCCTTGTAATTACTAATATGGATTGCATATTCTATGTACTCTTATTTGTTCGCTGCACCAGGTTGACCAGGTACAGTATAAAGTGTATAAAATTGTAATCTTAAATATTACGATGTAACTGGTCTCAAATATGTCACACTATAGCCAAATATGCGAAAATCAACCATTTGTTTCGTAAGGAACTAGAGAAACGGAATGATCATATTCAAGTCTCTTTTCCAAGAACAAGAAATACAATAACGATGGAACATTTTCCATGGCAATATTAAAGATTTTTAACAAAAAAATACTGAACAAACAAAAGAGCCTACTTCTACTCATTTATGAAACTGTGTAAAATTGAGAAAAACAAAATTCACATAAAAAGCTAATGACACTGTTAATTATTCTAAGGAAAAAATATTTTACTCCTTGATGTTACAGAACATATCACTTTCACCTCGTCTGGCAGGTTTTGAGACTAGCAATTCCTGTAAATTGTAGTAGCACCGTGATATTTTAAAGAAAATGTACAACTTTCAATAACCACTCTAAAGTGAAAATAGAATACTTTTTTTAAAAAATATGAGCGAGCTCTATCGTTTCACCAAACAACTCTAGCAAACCAGACATTCAATTAACACTCAACCTCTAAAATCGGAAGATAGAGAGTTTTTAACAACAGGCGACCAACAACTGCATAAATGGAAAAAACACTTCTCTACAATTTTGGGAGGTGGGAGTTATTAATGAAAGCGAAATTGAAGGCATACCGACTAGGGAACTTCGTATCAGCACTCAAAGCCCATCACTACAAGAGATAAAAAGAGCAATTCATTAACTTAAAAAGAACAAAGCTGCGGGCCCGGACAACACTTCAGCAGAGCTCCTGAAAGTTTACAGTCACTCCAATGGTCTAAGCCTATTATCCACTCTTGCAAATGTCTGGGATAGTAGAACCATACCAAATAATTGGAAAGGTCTAATAATGAAACTGCTCAAAAAAGACAACCTGAGTCTGCAATAATTGGAAAGGCCGTAACCCTCCTCAATACCATCAATAAATCCTGGCCCAGACACTACTAGAACGGATTTTTAATGTAGTAGAGCCCCCCCCCCCCCCCCCCAACAGCACAAACATGTTTTTCGTCCAAACAGATCGTGCGTAGATCACATCAATTCAAACGAAACCAGGAAGTTCCTCGAAACATTATCGTCAAGATGACTACACGGCAACTTAAGGAAAAGTTTCTTGCAGCAGCAAAAAACAAAAGAGGTTTAACCATTAATGAAATAGGTTTTAAATCTACCTACAGAAAAATTTATATTAATGAACATTTATCACCTAAGAATAAACTTCTGCACAAAAAGCTCGTGAAGTAGGACGTGAAAAAAACTATAAATATGTCTGGGTTACTGGCTGTAAAATCTTTGCTCGTAAAACGGATGCATCTAAAGTTGTTCCTATCCAAAGTGAGCGCGATATTTCTAATTTAATTTAAAATTAGAAAAACACAATCTCATATTAATCATTTGCAGTTATGGACCTTTCTATCTATTACCAGAATGTAAGAGGTCTACGTACTAAAACAAATGAAATTTTCCTTAATTCGACTACATGCAATAATGATATAATTTGTCTTACTGAATCATTCCTCAACAGCTCAGTTTTTAGTGAGGAGGTGCTTCATTCGAGTTATGAAAAATTTAGAAGAGATCGGTGTGATGCAGATTCTAGTAAAACAGATGGTGGTGGTGTGTTAATTGGTGTAAAAAAATACATTAAATGTTTTGTGAAAAATGATTGGTGTAGCAGATCCGAAGATATCTGGATAGGAATTCCATCATTTTCAAAAATTTATTCAACAGTTTACATTTGTTGTGTTTACATACCTCCAGGGAAAGATCACACTGTAAGCCTTACACGTTTTATCGATACACTTTCAATTATTGCTAATTGCTTAAAAGACAGTGATGTTATGCTTATTTGTGGTGATTTCAACTTGCGCAACATAAATTGGGTTAAGAATGTCAATGAGCGTGGCCTGCAACCAGCTTCAACGTACGACAATAATGCTAATTTATTTGTAGATTGTATATCTGCAAGTGGAATTATGCAATTTAATTTTGTTAAAAATATCAATTCAAGAATTCTAGACCTTGTGTTATCTAACAACGAAGACAAAGAGGTTATTCAATGCGAAAGTTCCCTTACTGTTGTAGATCAAAACCATCCACCTTTAGAAATGTATTTTAAATATAAGTCTACAGAACCGCTTATTGCAGCAACTCAATTTTTTCGTAATTTCTCCAAAGCTGATTACAATGTTATTAATGGTAAATTACTGTCTTACGACTGGAACGTTGAACTGAAATCGCTTAGCACTGAGAACTGTGTAAATAAATTTTATATAATTTTGGAATCTGTTATTTCAGAACATGTACCAATGTTTAACAAGCGATCAGATTGTTTTCCTGCCTGGTTTTCACGCGATCTAATTAAGCTGATAAAGGAGAAAGCTAGATTCCATAGAAAATATAAAAGATATAAATCTCCTGTTGATTATAATAGCTTCAGTTTACTTAGAAAACGCGTCAAGGCTTTAGTAAAGCAGTGCTTTCGAACCTATATTAACACAACCGAATCAAAAATTTGTTCTAATACCAAAAAGCTTTGGTCTTACGTAAAAGAAAAAAATTAATCAAATGGCATCCCATCTAGTATGCAATTAAATGGCACTGTTGCTAATAGCGGTATAGAAATATCTAATCTATTCTCAAAATTTTTTAGCTCAGTTTACACTCCGAACTCTGAAAAAGAACCTGTAAATCTCTACGGCGTAAAAACAAACAATATTTCTTTAGGAACTTGCGTATTCACTATTGCTGAAGTGCAGGAGCTACTAAATAGCCTGGATGTAAGCAAGGGGGCTGGACCCGATAATATTCCAACTATATTTGTTAAAAACTGCTCGATATCATTATCTGAGCCGTTAACTATTATCTATAATAAATCTGTATCTGAAGGATGCTGCCCTTCTGCGTGGAAAAGGGCTCTTGTAACTCCTGTACATAAATCCGGCAGCAAAAGCGAAATAAATAACTATCGCCCAATTTCAAAACTCTGTGTATTTAATAAAGTATTGGAAAAACTAATATACAACGTAATATTTCATACATACAAAGAAATTATTATTCCGGAGCAACATGGTTTTTACTCCAAGAGATCAGTTGTGTCAGTCAAACTTGCTTGTTTATACCAACTTTATTAATAAATCTATGGATGAACGTTCGGAAGTCCACGCTGTGTACACCGATTTCAGTAAAGCGTTTGACAAAATTGATCATTCACTACTAATTAAAAAATTATTGGATATCGGTGTACATGGAGATCTTCTGAGGTGGATTATTTCATATTTAAGTAATAGAAGCCAGTGTGTAACAGTCAATGGTTATGTGTCCGAAACTGCCAATATAACATCTGGAGTACCCCAAGGATCGCATCTAGGACCTTTGCTTTTTATTCTGTTTTTAAATAACATTTCTCTCTGTTTTAAATATTCAAAATTTTTATTATACGCTGATGATTTGAAAATTTATGCCAAGATCACCACAGTAAGCGATTGTCAAAAAATGCAACATGACATTAATAGATTTGTCATTTATTGCTTTAACAACCGCTTAGTACTGAATCCTGATAAGTGTAATTGCATACAGTTTACAAGAAATCGCAATGGAATAAATTACACTTATCAAATTAACAATGCAAATGTAAACAATACGCTCAGCATCAAGGACTTAGGTGTTATATTGGATAGCAAACTAAGATTTGACAAACACATTGACTCAATTACACAGAAAGCCTATAGAGTATTCGGATTTATAATTAGAACATGTAAACCTTTTAATAGCGCTACCACAATGATTTTATTGTACAATTCATTAGTCAGAAGTATACTTGAATTTGCTGTATCCGTGTGGAACCCGCAGTATAATATTTACATTTCAAGAATCGAACGAATTCAAAATAAATTTATTAAACATCTTAAACATAAATTTATGCATTTTTCCGATAACTTGCACACGTTAGTATCCCGACGAAAACTAATCGACATGTGTAAACTATTTAAATTGATGAATTATCAAATAGACTGTGCGGATTTATTGTCGGAATTTTACCTGCGGGTTCCACAGCGAATGACCCGAAGCAATGACCTCCTATCTGTATCTGTTTGCAACACCAATTGTGCTATTAACTCTCCAGTGTACAGATTATCTGTCAATTTCAATTTTTATAATGCTCGTGAAAACTGTCCTGATAAGTTTGTATGTTCTCTTAGAGAATTTAAAAATAAGATGTCTAGTATAATTCTTAGATTGCGGAATTAAATAATTAATAAATTTTAGATCATTTACCATTTTGTTATCAGTCATATTTTATTTTCTTTGTTATTTTTTGTTCGGCTTATAAACGCAGACTGCTATATATTAATGATTATGTTTATGTAGTGGTAAATTGTTATAGGGTGTCCGTCTTTGATGTACACCTGTTATTTACCCAAAATAAAATTTAAAAAAAAAATTTAAAAAAAAATGCATTGAGATTGATTATTGACCAGTATATTGAATGTCAGAATCCCCTTTATCTTGCCTTTGAGCCAGGCTTTTGATAGTTTATATTTATATCATGATGCTATATGAACAATTCTGATTGAGTTTGTAATTTGTAAGTAGTAAAATGCTAAGTAAAAAAGCACAGATCAATATCAGACGCAAAAACTATTTTCCCGCTGCTTAACTTTTAATTCTTCTAACGTATTAGTTAGTCACTTTGCTGCTCTCTAACAAAATAGAATTTGAACCGACAGACTGAGTACTAGGGGTAAGGCGTATAATATCGATCAGCGGGAAGTATCGACCACGCCAATTTTATTAAAACAACGTATAATAACCGATTTATAGTAGGTGCTGTCACCTTTTAAGGTCGATCTACAGCTTGCCAAATGGTAATTCCCCGGTTATAGAAGCGTTGTAACAACTAGTGCAGAAATTAGAGTTTATTGCAGTTTGACTATAAGTTTTTAGGTGTAGCTAATAAGATGTGTCATCTTCGTTTATTGATTGTTTCAAAAACTTTCGTACTTGCTTGAAGACTATACCTTGCCCATGTAATATATTTCGCAAAATTGCATGCTTAAGACATTTTGGGGTTATGTAGAAAATTTTGCAAATGCTCCCAGACGTCTATGGCGGGTAATATCGATTACGGTGATCGATATTACCTTCAACTCTTATCGATATTGCACGCATCGATACTGAATGGCTATTTTTGCGAATTTACAGATGCCAAAAAAAACTACAACCGAAAAACGACTCTCTCGTCCTGGACAGAAGAATCCTTGAAGCAGGCTTTAGAAGCAGTTGATAATAAAAGATGTTCTATAAGATAAGCATAAAAACTTTTCGAAGTTCAATACGGCACACTACAGGATCGTATTAGAAAACGTTTTCCCGATAAAAAAATTAAGTAATGAAGAAAAACGGTATTTTCTGACGAACAGGAAACAACACTATATTATACAGAACTATATTTTAAAGTTATCAAATCTTTTTTATAGTTTAACACCAAAAACTATGCAACAAATTGCATATTAATTCGTCACGGAAAACAATATCAAAAACAACTTTAACTGGCACATGCAGTCTAAATAGTGCACTTGCTACTTGATTTCAATGTTTCAATCGCAAAGAGGTTAATTTGTTTTATGACAATTTAGAAAAACTTATGGAGCAATACAGATTTAGCCCACCTAGTATATTTAATGTGCACAAACTACCTCGTATTATCGGGCAAGAGACAAAAGCAAGTAGGTTCCATGACAAGCGGTGAACGTGAACGAGGCCAGACGACTACCGTAGTCTGCCGTGTTAGTGCTTCTGGGCAGTACATGCCTCCCATGTTTATTTGTAAAAGATTAAGAAGGATTAGGCAGAAATGCCGAAATGGCCCGGTAGACTCAAGTTACCGCTGTTCCAAGTCAGGTTGTATTAGGATTACACTTCACACACTCAAATTTAAAGTCATACAATTTCTGTCGTCTAAATTGTGTAAAGATTGTGTCGCTGTCCCGCACACTTCATAGCCTTTGGATGTATTTTTTTTTAGTTCCTTAAAAACTGCATACCATCAAGAGCGTGAACATTTTATAAAAGATAAGCATTTTGAAAAAAAAAATGTATCAGATGTGTCAGAATTACTTGGAAGGGTTTATAATAGAGTAACCACCATAGAGAAAGATATTAAGGGCTTCAAAGTTACAGGCATATTAACCACTGGATAGAAATGTATTTGGAGAGGAAGTATTTGCTGCATTACCAATTCGCAGCACTAGTAACACGGGTACATTAACTCCAAATCCTGGCCCCAGTGGTTTGTGTTTAGCAGATACAATTCCTAGCACTAGTGGTTTGGTTTCAAAGGATATGGACATATATCATAACCGCACCTGCACCTAACAAAAGAACAGACAAAACTTGTCTAGTCCCTAAAAGAAGTCCCAGATGACGAAGCGACAGATGATAAAGTCAAAACTATACAGATCAAGAACAAATCCTTGGAAGACATATCCGTACCTACGCCTACAGTTAGAAAAAGCAACAGGAAGAGGCAGCAGTCCGTAATTCTGACTTCGACGCCATTAAAGGTTGTTTTGGAAGAAAAAGAAAACAAAGGGAAGAAGAAACTAGCTGCAGACGCCAAGAAAAATGTATGTTGTTACTAAAAAACAAGACCCGTGATACAACAGAAAAACATAAGAGAAAAGGAGCTGCTACAAATGACAAGAAAAAAATTCATCTTTATAAACCAGAAATGAGCAAGATAAATGTTCTATTTGCGACGAGTTTGACAAGGATAAGTGTTGATGTTTTAAAACTTTCGCTTTTGGTTTCCGGTTAGTAGTTGTAAGAAAACTCAACCTTGGGTTGGTGACGGGTTTTTGCACACGCTGCTGTGTGCCAAATGTTTGGGTTACTGGATTTATGACTACCCTCATAAACCGCCGAGATGTACTAGATTTTAGGTAGTTTTTAGGCTCTTGCAAGCATCCATCTAATACGGACATGTTCCATTGTTGATAAACTTGCACAACAAATGTTAAGTTACACCTGAGTGTTTTATTTCTAAAACCTTAACAATTAGGAAGATTGGCGGCGATGTAGATCCTGCAACGATTGGAACCACGCTGCCTGCACCGCTGTCGAAGATGCAAAAACCTTTATACGAGGATAGTTCATCATTTACTGTCCCTAATATAGTAGGCATTAACTGACAAATGAAAAACTGTTTTTATCCGAAGTGTCATTTATTCACGTTAGTGTATGTAAAATTGCGTCTCTCTATCTTTTCATTTATTCGAAATATTAGTTCAGTTCTCTTGTGGTGTTTGTAATTTTATCAAAATGGATAAAATTGAAACAAGAGCTGTTATAAAATACCTCTGTAAGAAAGGTTTATCACCGCAAGAAATTCATAAGGACATGACTGAAGTATTGGGTGATTCTGCGCCTTCATACCAGGTAATTAAAAATTGGTTTCGAGATTTCAAACTGGGGAGAGAGTCCTGTAAACACGCGCCAAGTGCAGGACCACCAAAAACTGTGGTTACCAAGAAAAATATTAATTTGGTCCATGATATGTTACTGAATGATAGAAGAATTACCGTCAGATGCATAGCGGAGACATGTGGCATTTCAGTTGGGAGCGTTGAAAAAATTTTGCACGAAGAATTGGGTCTCACAAGTCTCTGCACGTTGGGTACCAAAAATGCTAACGGCAGATCAAAAACGCCTCAGACACGTTACCGCAGAGACCAATTTGGCAATCATTAACAGAGACTCCGATGAATTTTTACAAAGATTCCTTACAGTGGATGAAACTTGGGTTCATCACTTTGACCCAGAGTCGAAACGCCAAAGTATGGCATGGCGGCATAAGGGTTCCCCACCACCTCGAAAATTTCGTGTTGTTTCTTCGGCAGGCAAAATCATGGCAACGGTTTTTTGGGGTTTTAAGGGAGTAATTTTTGTGGATTATTTACCACGTGGGCACACCGTAACAGGCCAATATTACGCAGATTTAATACCAAAACTTCGAGAAGCAATCAAGAAAAAGAGAAGAGGAAAATTGAGACGAGGTGTTCTGTTTCATCAGGATAACGCCCCGGCCCACAAAAGCTGTATTTCAATGGCAGCCATTCACAACGCTAGCTTTGAAATTTTTGAGCAACCTCCCTATTCGCCAGATTTGGCCCCTAGCGACTACTTTCTTTTTCCAAAATTAAAAGAACATCTTCGGGGAACCCATTTCATGAACGACGAAGAAGTGATGACAGCCGTAAATAAGTGGCTGGCGGAACAAAATGCAGAATTTTTTTCCAAAGGCATTCAAGCACTTCAGCACCGATACTTAAAATGCATTAACCTGTCAGAGGACTATGTTGAAAAATAAAATTATTTCGTTCTTCTCAAACGTTTGCTTCTATGCTAGGGACAATAATTGGTGAACCGCCCTCGTATGTTACGAATCAGAGTAACTGTTATAATAAAACGAACGATTTTACCCGTTTATGTTCTAGTAATATCGACCACGCAACGGTTAAGTTTTTTCTTACCTGTAAAAAGTCGGATAAAACATAATAGACCACTAACAAAAATAACATCATTCAGAGAACAACTTTTTCTTGCCTTTTTCGATGCATTTTTTACTTTTTATATGCAAATCTATCATTTATACGGTGGGTTCAAAAATAAATTACATAAGGGTCGGCCATGGAATATAAAAGTAATGTCAACAGCAAGCTTTAGAATTCATTAACTGTCATCACTGTTGTTGTCATTGTAACTTTATATTATGCGCTGATATCGTGACTGAATATTCCAAAGATTGTTGTCTCTAAAAAGCTTGCGGTTGACATAATTTTCTTTTCTATGGCCAACCCTTATGCAATTTCTTTCTGAACAGATGGTATAAAAACACCAAATAATGTTTTGAAATAATGGTAGTTTGTATACCAATGCTCTGAAATTTACCTTTTTATCACTAATGTGGATTTAATTGCCGAGATCCGTACAGCCAAGGCAAATAAACCGCATGAGGGATAAAAAGGAATTTCAGTGCGGAGGGGTATGTTATGTTTTTTTTTAAATCGAGAAAACGCGAAATTACAACATTTTAACGACGATACACCTAAACACGGTATGTCAGCGCGCATGCTACTTCCATCTCTCTCTTACACTGTGACGTCACTTGCGAGTCAGATTTAAACTTCTTACTTGTAAACTACGTTAAAAGCAGTAACATAAATATAAAAAAAATAATCAACTACAAAATTACGGCAAAGTTTTAACTTCAGGAGGTTGTAAAAATAATCTACCTAATCAGAAATTATTGAGTAGGATAGAAACAAACAGCAGGTTCATATAAAAAGTACATTTTTAACAGTTTTTTATTTTGCGTATTTTATTATCTAGTTTTCTATGGCAATTTTCTGAACTAGTTTTGCTAGTTAAATCGCGTAACCTAATATAGGTTCTTGTCCTAGCCAATCAAAAAATAACCTCTTTAGGGACCGCTTGTTGCACCTTTTCATCGATTTGCAAAATTGATTCTTCACATAAAACTTTAAACATTTTTTTTTCGTTTGCCAAAGAATCACCGTGCATTTTATAAAATTCCGCTTCTAAGACCATAATGACATTCAATAGGTAATTGCTTGGATATAATAATTTCCTCGGGAGATAAAAGTCACCCAGCTGTCCGTTACATTTTTTAAATTGATTTTTCTCGTTTCTTCACCTAAATTATATTTTCCTCTATATTTATGGGCAACATATCCTGCTATATACACAGTGGGCCAAACAAAGTGGTATAGATTTTATAGCCACGTACATTCATAAGTCATTAATATTTTCAAATGATACTAGTCATCGAAAAGCTCAATTTTTATAGATGGAAGTTGTGCGTGATTAAACAAAGTTAACAAAAAGTTTGTTTTTTAGAAAAGTTTATTATTTCAAACTTAAGGCAATTCAATACTAATAACAAAAATTATCTAGATAGTTATTAAATATGGTATTTACAAATATGGTTCCATACTTCCACCACTTTTATCAACAATAGTTTGTAATCGAGTTCGCCAGTGCCAAATCGCAAAAGCGATTTGTGCCTTTAGTTGAGCGTACAATTTTCTCCAGGACTTCAATTAAAGCAACAATTAACACTAAAATCACAGATACAAACTGACATTGACCAAACAAATAAAACAAAAGTCATTGCCTACTAATTTTGTTACAGATTTAATTTTACATTAAAGCGACGAAATTTTATTAAAAACTCCCGTTTTTGCATGACCTTTATTAAAGTAAAATAAAATCGAATTGAAACGTACGTATTATTGCAAATAAGATATATTTTTAATCTCCAAAGTGTAAGCATTTCGTTTTTCGAAGAAATATTTGAATTTACTAATTAGTATTGGAAATTAGAGTAGGGGAAAGTATTCCACAATGAGACATGTTCCACAATGAAACATTTCAAATAACTTTAAAATTCGCGCGCATTGCAGCTTTTGGGTAACACAGGTAGCCTATTGTAACAAGCCACATGGTAATTTGACGTAACTGGTACTGTGCCGATGTTTAATAATTTTCTACAAATAAAGTGACTTTTATGGTAAGTGAAAAGATTGTGATGCATTACTTTGTAAATTTATTTCCAAAATATGCATGCATTTAATGTAGATTAATAATAATAATAATAATAATAATAATAATAATATGTCTTTATTTTTCCCAACAACAAATATAAACAAATAACACATGAGAAAAATTAATTAATAATTATCAGTGGGAAAAACCCCAAGGTGAAGTTCAGATGCGTAACAAGCTACCATCTGCTCTTTCACTTAAACCTTGCAATAAAGGAAATAAAATAATATAATTACGTGAGTGTAATATTACTAAAAAAAAAACCATAAGCACTATAACTAAAACTAAAAATAGTAATTGTATACGTTGTCGCTGATTATGGGCAGGTTTTGAATATTTATACACAACATAAATGACATAAATAATAAATTAGAAAGAAGTAGATGTCTACTGACTTCCGAAAAGATATAAATACATACATTTTTTAAAGGCAAGAGAGTTAAGGGATTTGTATGCATTAGGAATAGAGTTGTATAATTTGTATATATTAAATGAAAAGGATCTCTGAAACAGTGCAGTCCTGTGGAGGGGTGGAGTAATAAGTCCCTTGTTTCTAATATTTAAATTGTGGACATCAGTTCTGAAAGATATTCGTCTATATAAATGTTAAGAATTACTAAATTTTTAGTTTTGGGCTTATGTCATTGTTTAAGTGTGCGCATCTTAATGTTAGATCACTGACTGCAAAAATTTCAGACTTTAAAAACGAGATTATCGCTACTAAATATGATCTAGTAGCCGTCACTGAAACGTGGCTGAATGATACAGTGCCATCCGAATTAATTGCCGTCGATGGTTACACATTTATACGGAATGATCGTTCAACAAGAGGTGGTGGAGTTGGCTTATATATTAGATCCGAGCTGTCGTACGCTATCATTCGGTCTAACAACGCAATTGAACAGCTCTGGATTAAAGTATTAGTGGGTAAGAAAACAAATTACATTTTTGGAGTTATTTACAACCCTCCCGGACCTATAAATCATCATGTACAATTTATAAATAATTTCGAAAATACGTTATCTGAAATCGATCACTTGTTTTGTTTTGGTGATTTTAATATAGATTTATTAGATTTTAAAAGTCGGTTAGCCGGTGATTTTATCTCATTAATAGAAGGTATGGGATTGAAGCAGCTTATCAATGAACCTACTCGAATTACCTTAACTACTGCTACTCTGCTCGATTTTATTATAGTTCCGGCCTCTGAGGTTGTGATTGATTCTGGTGTTATTAGTACTCATTTATCCGATCATGATTTGGTTTATTGCAAGTTAAATGTTAATATTCAGAGAACTATTCCTACTTTTCGTACTTACAGAAATTTTGGAGGGTTTAACTATAAACTCTTTTACGATCACTTGAGTTCAATACCGTGGCGAAACATCTACGATCTTAATACTGTGGATGAGAAGGTTGACATGCTGACTGACAACTTAACCACCCTTTTTAACTTGCATGCACCTTTTGTAACGTCTAAGTTTACAAAACCCTTGGCACCATGGCTTACTGATGGGTTAAGGGACATGATGTCTAGCAGGGATAAGGCACTACGTAAATTTAAGTCAACAAGGTTACCAGAGCACTGGGAATACTATAAACAGTTACGTAACTTGACCACCTCCGCAGTTAGAAATGAAAAAAGAGCGTATTACCGTCAACGATTTCAAAACTCCCCCACCACAATGTGGAAAGATATAAAACATCTAAATATGAATTCTAAACCAAATAACATACCTCAACAATTATCTAATGTTAATCAAATAAATAACTATTTCGTTAATTCCATCCCTACCAACGCAGCTGATAGCAAGGCGAAGGTAAACTTTTATAATAACAATCTATCCGAAGCTGTTACTACCCTGTTCAATTTTTCCTCCATTGAAGAAGGAGAAGTTATTAAAATTATACTCAATATTAAAACTAAAGCTGCAGGAGCTGATGGAATCAACATTCATATGATAAAGCTATGTTTGCCGTTTTTGTTGCCATATGTAACGCATATCGTAAATTTCTGCTTGATTAATTCTGTGTTTCCGAGCTCTTGGAAAAATGCGTTAGTGATACCATTAGCTAAAGTGTCGTCTCCTGCGGATTTCAAGGACCTTCGCCCAATAAGTATCCTGCCAGTATTGTCGAAAGTTCTGGAGAAAGCCATGGAACAGCAAATACGTAGTCATCTTGTAGCCAACAATATATATATTTCGTATGAGTACATCGGGAGTATTATTAATAGAAATGCTATAAACTACAAGTATAAATAAATAAATAAACAATATTTAACATAAACAATATAAACAATATACAAACAAAACCACTAGTAAAGCCGACAATGGGCTGACAACTACAGTGACAGGCCGCGTTGCAGCCACTCTATTGCGGACGTTGTCAGTGCATGCAGGTCTTCTAGAGTGCCCTCGAATGCTGTTTCTGGGCAGTGTCTTATTATGTGCTCCATGGTCTGTTCTGGGGCACCGCAATGGTTGCAACTGGGAGAATCGATGAAGCCCCACTTGTGCAGATTTTGGTTGGTTCTTCCTTGTCCTGTGCGAATCCTGTTTAAGCTGCACCATTGCTTGCGTGGAAGAGAAAATCCTGGTACGCTTTTTTTATTTATTTATTTATTTATTTATTTACCTATTAGGGATATAACAGGACGAACCCAATACAATATCCACTTATACATTAATATAAAACTAAATGTTTTAAACTTTAAATATGAAAAACTAAAAAACTGTCCAACTCACAAAATATACATGGTAAAGGCCACAATAAACACATTAATATAGAATTTTATAATTGCTAATTTAGTAATTTAGTTCATCCAGGAAACACCCTGGAATACAGCATTTTTTTAAATTTCAGGAGGTTCAAATAAAAAATATCAATGTCCAAAAACAAATTGTTGTATGTTCTGCACATTCTTAAGATAGGAGAGTTATTGAATGCAAATGTGTTAAAACAGGGGATGTTAAACAATGGCGGTAATCGTAAAGAGCGAGGTGGAGCGTTGAAATTAATGTATTGTAAAATTTGGGGACAATCGATGACTGAGTTTACTATTTTGTAGAGAAGCATAACATCGGCTATTTTACGTCTCTCTGCCAAACTTAACATCCCCTGCTGCTGAAGACTACTATTATAATTATTGATGGGTATATTCAGTTTCATATAGAGATGTTTAATAAATCTTTTCTGTACTCCCTCTACTCTATTTATATAAATAGAATATTGTGGATTCCATATAGTAGATGCATAATTGATGATACTATTAATGTAGGAGTAATATAAACACATATGTGTTTTGAGATTTCGAAAAGGCTTTGCAGTTCTTATAATAAAACCCAACAACCTATTAGCTTTTTTGGTAATGTAATCTATATGGCTATCATAAATCAGTTTACCATCAAGAATAACACCGAGGTCTCTGATTGTTTCGGTTGGCTTGATGTATACGTTGTTAAGTTTGTATTGAAATTTTATAGGCTTCTTATTTCGTGTAAAACTTATATGGTGGCATTTATCAATATTTAATTTTAATTTATTTTCTGAACAATAATTTTGAAATCTAGTTAAATCTTCTTGGATTTTAGAACAATCTGATACGGATTTAATTGTGTGATAAATTTTGAAGTCATCGGCATACAATGACGTTTCACAAAACTGAAAAATGTTATTAATGTTGTGTAAATAAATGTTAAATAATAAAGGACCAAGGTGAGATCCCTGGGGCACTCCAGACCTAACGTCGATGTATTCCGATGTGTACCCCCTCAGACTAACAGCCTGCGAACGATTCGATATATATGAAATAAACCAACGAAGCAAGTCGCCATGCACACCAACCTCAGCAAGCCGCCGACCCAAAATCTGATGATTTACTTTGTCGAACGCCTTGCTGAAATCGGTGTACACGGCATCCACCTGAATTCGTTCATCCAAAGATCTATGGATATACTCAGTATATTCAATTAGGTTTGTAGTAACTGATCTTCCGCTAAAAAATCCATGCTGTTGAGTTGGCAAATATTTTTTTACATGATTGAATAAAGTTTCATACACAATAGATTCAAAAACTTTTGCGAGTATTGAAAGCTTAGAGATAGGCTTTCAGTAGGATTGTGTACTAGGTGACCATTGTTAACTTCTGCTTCTTCCCAGGCTGTTGTCCATATTTCTTGAGCATTAAAATCGGTGGCCAGTTCTTCGGTAGCTAGTGTATAAGGCGGATGTCTAGATTTAAGACGAAGACGTCCTCTGATGATAGAATCAGCATTGGAATGGATGGGTAGTGTCGGCATATGAACGCATTTTTGGTACTGGTTCCTGAGGGCTGCTAATCGTCTGATGTTTGCTGGGGCTATGTTACTTAGAACTGGTAGCCAAGGTAGCGGTGTTGACTTTAGTGTTCCTGTAATTATCCTCATTGCCTGATTTAGCTGAACATCTACCAGATTCGTATGTTTGCTATTGAGCCAAACTGCGGCACAATATTCTGCAGTTGAGTAAACTAAAGCAATGGCTGATGTTCGGAGGACTTCTGCACTGGCTCCCCATGACGAATTAGCTAGCTTTTGAATGACGTTTGTTCGTGTTTTAAGTTTGGCAGCAACCTTTTGCAAATGCGTCTTATAGGTAAGGCTTCGGTCTAGAGTGACTCCGAGATATTTAGGATTGCTATTATGTTTCAGTCGCACTCCACGAAAGCGAATATCAAGCTGATAGTTTGCTAGTTTATTGTTCAGATGGAACATTGCAACTTCAGTTTTGTTGGGATTAGGATGTAGCCCCCACTTGGTAAAATACGTGTCTAAAATTTGAAGATCGTTAGCAAGGATGGCTTCAGTTTCTCCAACGCTACAATATCGTCCCTATTTGTCAATCGGGATTTAAACAGGGTCATAGCTGCACTACAGCTTTATTAAATATAACTGATGACATAATTCATGCTACGGACATGGGTATGTTAACACTACTAGTTTTATTGGATTACTCTAAAGCTTTCGACACGCTGAACCACGAAATTTTAATAGGGCTTTTGCATTTCATTGGATTTACACAAAATGCAATAAAACTTATAAGCTGTTACCTTTCCAACCGCAGCCAAGCGGTTGTGTTGTCTGAAAGTAGGTCGGACTTCTTATCCATACATAAGGGTGTACCGCAGGGTTCTATCTTGGGCCCATTATTATTCACTGCCTACATATCAGCTTTCCCATCTGTGTTGAAATCATGCAAGTCTCACTTCTATGCTGATGATACACAAGTGTATTTATCGTTTTTAGAGTCAGATTTGCACAATGGATGCTTATCAATAAACGAAGATCTAAAACGTTTGCATTCAATTTCTAAACAACATGGACTAATTCTAAATTCAAACAAATCCACGGCGATTCTATTTGGTAAGAATAGAGATCGAGTACTTAATCAAATTGTAATTAAGATCGATAACGATACTTTACAACTTCAAGATACTGTAGTGAATTTAGGTCTCACTATTGATTACAAATTACGTTTCAAAGAACATATTTCTAAATGTCTTAGAAAGGCATATGCAGTGCTAAAAATAATATTTCATAATCGACACATGTTTGATGCAAAAACTAAAGCTCTATTGTGCACTTCACTTGTGTTATCCAAAGTGAACTATTGTGACGCTGTGTATGGTTTCAGCATAGATTTTAGGGATAAACAAAGAATACAGTGTCTTCAAAACTCCTGTGTCCGTTTGATATACGGAATTCGTAAGTACGAAAGGGTTAGTCACAGGCTGAGAGATCTGAACTGGCTAAACATGAGTAATCGACGTCTACTAAATGCTGCTTGTCTTTATCATACCATTATAATTTTTAAAAATCCCCCATACTTGTATAATAAGATCAGTTTCAGATCTGATGTACATAATCTGAATCTGCGGTTTAAGGGTCTACTCACGCCACCTCTTCACTCTACCGCTTTTTATGAGCGATCTTATTCGTACCGCATTGTAAAAATCTATAATAACTTGCCCTTTCATTTAAAACTACTATCTAAGAGTAAATTTAAGCAAACATTATTCAAATTGTTGTTGGGTGGTCTGGCACTTTGAATGTCTGCATTTGAATAATGACATATTATTTTTAACATAGCATATTGTTTTCATTAAAATTTGTTATTAATTGTTGTGTAAGTTTTAATTATTTTTTTTTCTTTGTAAGACTGCTAGCACTGTCCGAATCAATATTTAATTTTATTAGGGGTTAAGTTAGAGCAGTTGACAGTTTGTAACTGTTGAACTGGACTTCGCCTCTGAAGTTTTTACTTATATATATATATGTTTTTTTGTAATAACGGATAATAAAAGGCATTATTATTATTATTATTATTATTATTATTAATAAGTGCAAGAGCTTGATGCAGGTTTTCAAATTTAAAGGAATAGCGAATCTGAGTGTCATCAGCATACATATCTAAATCACAATGTTTTACACATTTGACAATTTGAGATGAATAAATAATAAAGAGTAGGGGGCCAAGAATGGACCCTTGCGGAACACCAGAAGACAAAGTTAGCGGATTTGAAATATTATACGAAATTTTAACGGATTGGCTTCTGTTTGTTAAATAGTTATTTATAAATTCGACTGCATCAGGAGCTAAGCCTATATAATGAAGTATAGATAGTAAAAGAGAATGACTTATCGTATCAAACGCTTTACTAAAATCTAGTAAGATTAGGATAGTAATTTTCCCCGAATCAGTTGCCCTTAAAATATCGTCGGTGACATTTAACAAGGTAGATGTGCAACTATGATCAGATCTAAATCCAGACTGGCATTCCGGAATTAATCCGTATGCTAGTAAGTGTTCACGTAATTGAGCATTCATGATTTTTTCTAGCACTTTACAAATAACCGGCAGAATGCTAATTGGTCGAAGATCTTTATAGGTATCGGGTTGATTACATTTAGGCAAGGGTACAACCAGTGCTTTCTTCCACGCTTCAGGAAAAACATTCTCCAATATGCAGCTATTTACGATGTGCGTTATATATTTTAATAAAAAATGAAGACAGAGTGCGATCATTCTAATATTTATACCAACAATTCCGTAAGAACTAGATTTTATTTCACTTAATATTTTGCTTACAGTTTCGATTGAAACCGTCCTAAAATATAAACTATTTTCGATATTGTTAGCAGTATTAGAATTATAATAGTTAATCAAATTTGGATCACAACTCTGCTTAGGAATACTATTTATAAAATAATTGTTTATTTCATTTACATTACCTAGGCGAGACGGAATTATAGCAATATCTGAATTAGTGATTTGTAAGTTTTTCAATTCATTCCATTTCATTTTAGAATCTGAATTACTAAATTTATGTCTAAAATATGCTTTCTTTTCGCGCTGTAAAGTGGAATTTGTTAAATTGCGAAGTGATTTATAGTAATTCCAATGTACAGGATTTTTAGATTTTCTAAATCTAGATTTAGCTTTGTTACGCAAGCGCATAAGCAATTTTAAATTATCGGTAACCCCGGAGACCAAGGTTTAGTTATTTTGAAAGTATTTAACGGAGCATGCACATCACATAACTGTATCAAGAGATTATTAAATAAATCAACCTTTTCATTGATATTATTTAACAGAAACATCCTGCTAAATGGTAAATGTTCTAAGTCGTGGAGAAAAGCTTCTTGATTAAAATATTTATAAAAACGACAAGTACGAAAAATTGGACCTGATGCAGTCATGTTCATTTTGAGTTTACAGTAAACAAGATCATGATCAGATATTTCAGTATCACAAACTCCAGACTCAGCTACCAACGACATATCAGTTGTTAAAATCAGGTCGATTAAGGAGGAAGTATTTTCTGTAATTCTGGTAGGTTGAAGAATTAGCTGCTGCAAGTTTAAAGAAGATAACATATTTTTGAGATAAATAGCAGGAGCATCAAATTCTTTTAATATATTAATATTAAAATCGCCTAAGCAAAATACTCTTTCAGAAACTGACATTCCTAAGGCAATAGATACTTCTAGCTCGTCGATGAAAGCTTTATAGTCGGTATGTGGCGGTCTGTACACTACACCGACCACTAGTTCGCCACATTTGGTCTTTAGTGACACCCATAATTGTTCAATAATATCAGTAGATTGTACTACCTTATATTTGAGTGAATTATTAATATACAATCCTACACCACCTCCACGAGAACCTCTGTCTTTGCGTAAAAAATTAAATCCTTCTATGTCAACAGCAGAACTAGGTACTTCAGGGATCAGCCATGTTTCAGTAACAGCGACAACGTCATACTGAGAACCTAAAATACAATCTCTTAAAGCAAGAAAATCGCTAAGTATAGATCTAACATTAATATGAACCAATAACATCAAACAAAACTAACAATTTAATCGACACCACACAAAAAATTACTAAATTTAAAATAAAATTATAGCTTAATTAATACTTATTGTGCAACCAAGTCACGTGAACTTAGATTGCAATACGACTATAGGGCGGCATCCCCTTTCAACTTTTCGAGTTTTTCAATGTCCGTTAAACCATTTACGACAGATATTTTATTATTTATCTTCGCATAAATATTTCCGTCAAAGGACCAAGCATTCCCTTTGCCAAATGATTCGGTTGCCTTCTTAAGCAGATTAAATCGATCCTTAGTGAGATCTTCTTTTACGACAAATTTCGTACCCTTGAGGCGCCTTTTGTTAGTAAATACTAATCGCCGAAGGCTGTGCGTGGTGAATTTAACAATTATCGCACGAGGCATACTGGAATGATTATCAGAGCTGACCTTTGTGGTAGACTTAATTCTGTGACAAGTGTCGATTTGGAATTGCTGTACATCCAACTTCATAGTATTGTTGCAAATATTTAAAACTTTATCAACGATGTTTTCTTTAGGAGCTTCTGGAACACCGTAAAAACGAAGGCAGCTCCTTCTAGAGTACTGCTCCAACTTATCCAGTTTTTGGGCGAGTTTAGCGTTTTCAGATTGTAATTTTTCGATTCGGTCTTCGTAATCGTTAACGATTTTATCCATTTTATCATTAAGAGCTTTAACACTACCTTTGATATCACTAATGTCTGTCGCAGTCGCCAACTTTTTAACTGCATCTGAATCGTTCAACACTTCTTTGATAATTTCCATAAATTCCTCTTTCTGGGCTTTTGTAAAAACCATTTTAACAAAATCACTTGGACACGTGGGGAAATAAATAACTGTATCACGTTATGCGATTAGTTATAGGTATAAAACGAATGTTTAACGAAATAAACTTCAAATTAGCGGGAGCCACTCGCATACACGTCTACACCATACCAGCCATCAAAGCTGATTAGTTATTAGACATTTTTGTTGTCGACTGTATAGGTTATGTTGGTCAATAGCTACCAGTGGCGTAGTTGTTGGCGTCTGGTGTATGTACTTCAATTTTTATAAGGGTGGAAATTTCCACAATGAGACAAATATTTTGTTCCACAATGAAACATTGTCTCATTGTGGAACATGACATTCTTTGAGTTTATTTAGTCACAAATAATTACAATTTATCCCTAAATTCTTCTAGTAAACCTAATGGCGCGAGGTAGAATCAGAAAAACAGATAAAGGAAGCTTTTCCAAAGAAACAATGATGGCCGCAGTGAATTTAGTTTTACAAGAACATCTAGTATTACGAGATGCTGCAGAACGAACGGCTGTCAAATATCAAACATTGTTTAGGTACGTAAGGAACCAAAAAAGCGCCGGTGATAATGAGACAGTGAGAATGACACCTAAGTATAATAGTAGAAGAATTTTTGATGATGAACAGGAGGAAACTATAGCACAGTACGCTATAGATTGCGCAAAAATGTGCTATGGAAAATCAAAAAAAGACATACGAGTTCTGGCTTATGAATTAGCGATGGCTAATGCAATGACTCTTCCACCTACATGGGAGCAGAATAAGAAGGCTGGCATAGAATGGTTGCACGGGTTCATGGCTCGCCATCCTAATTTAAGCATTCGGCAGCCGGAGGGATGTAGCCTTTCAAGAGCTACATCTTTCAACCAACACAATGTTAGTTTGTTTTATACAAATTTAGAGTCTATTTATAATCGTACAGTAGCTTTTACAAATGGAACCCGTGTGTTTAACTTAGATGAAACGGCAAACACGACCGTGCAAAAACCACGAAAGATTATTGCCCAAAAAGGAATTAAACAAGTTAGTTCTGCAACAAGTGGTGAACGAGGCATCTTGATAACAACTTGCTGTATTATAAGTGCTAATGGTAATTTTTTACCACCTGTAATGATTTTCCCAAGAAAGAATTTTAAGGATCACATGTTACATGGCGCCCCACCTGGCACTTTAGGACTAACAACTTCGTCAGGATGGATGACAGTTGAACTTTTTGTTGAAGTCATAAAGCACTTCATACACCACACTTCCAGTAGCCTAGAAAATCCATCGCTGCTCATTATGGACAACCACGAGAGTCACCTATCAGCTTATGTCCTGGAATTAGCAAAAACCAACGGTGTCACTATTTTAACACTGCCACCACATTGCTCAAACACGTTACAACCTTTAGATGTTGCAGTGTTTTATCCCTTCAAAACCTTTTACAATGCTGCAATGGAGTCGTGGCTTCTTAGACATCCTGGACGTCCGATCACTATATATAATATTGCCGAATGTGTTGGCGTAGCATTTGAAAGGGCTATGACACCGGCAAACATATCATCGGGTAAATAACGCTTCTAAGATGTCAGATGCTACAATACCCTTTTTTAATCTTGTGCAAGGGTTATATAATTTTTTTTCGTCATCCACAAAAAGGTGGGATGTTATCAGAAAAAAATTCCCCGGGTTAAGTTTAAAGCCTCTAAGTGAGACAAGATGGTCCAGCAGAATTGATGCAATAAAACCCCTTAAACTTTATTTAATTAAGATTTGCGAAAGTCTTCTAGAAGTAGCTGAAGATAATTCCTTTCACATTGATGCAAGACATAAAGCGAGTTCCCTCTTAACGTCGGTACAAAATTTTCAATTTATTTGTGGAATTATTATGTGGCATGACGTTTTATTTCATATAAATATTGTCAGCAAACAAATCCAAAGTGCTACAATTAATATTAAAGTATGCCAAACCTACCTAAAAAATTTAGTTGTTCACTTCCAGCAATATAGATCTGACCAATCATTTCAAGAAATTCTTGTACAAGCGAAAGAAGTAGCACTCTCTCTCGAAATTGAAGAAGACTTTCCACCGTTACTAACGGTCAGGAGGAAATTTAAACCAAAACTGTTTGACTATGAACACCGAGATGAGACCCCTCATGATCCAAAAACCGCCTTTAAAATTAGTTTTTTTCTTAAAAATTATAGATCAAACTTTAAGCTCTCTAAAAAACCGATTTGACTTATTAAATGAGTATGATATTTTCGGATTTTTTAGCGACATATTCAAATTAAGTGACAGCGATCTTTTAAAACGTTGTTCTGTTCTTGAAGAACGACTGACAGATCAGGATAATAAGGATATAGACTCCAATGATTTGTTTAATGAAATTAAAGCGTTAAAGTTGTTTTCATTACTTGATGATACTGACCCCTTAAGTATTTTACAATATATATTTGAAAACAATTTAATCTCCACCCTTCCAAACGTAAGCATTTCACTAAGAATTCTTCTGACATTGCCTGTATCTGTAGCTTCTGGCGAGCGATCTTTTTCAAAGTTAAAAATCATTAAAAATTATTTAAGATCGACAATGCTTCAAGAAAGATTGTCTGGGCTAGCAATATTAGCAATTGAACAAGAAATTTTTGATGGTATAAATTTTAGCGATGTAATTAATGAATTTGCAACAGCAAAGTCTCGGAAAATATCGCTACTACAATAGCTATTTTTTATTTTTCTATTGTACCTAGCTATCATTTTTGATTTTATAACGAAGTTACCTAGGTATTTGTTATCAGAAGTATCTGCAGATTTTTTAAAATATCTAAGTATAAGTAGAAAGTAGTACTTATATATATGTAGACATTAGGCAATATTTCTGTTATTTGTTCCTAAAAAAATGTGATTTTTAGTTTTGGGTTATTTTCTAGTATTTATAAACAACGTGTCTGTACCCCATTAGTTAAGTAAATGCTTTAAAATGGGTGTGAACAAGAATTTATTTTAATTTATTTTGTTATGATTTTATTCTGTTTGTTTCATTTTGATATTTTAGTCTACAAATAAATATGACTTCTAAAGTTCAGTTTTTTGCTTTATTTCAAGCACCTACCTACCTACCTACCTTCAAAAAAAAAAATAAAAAAACATGATCCAAAATGCCTTAAGGGGCGCCAAAATCCTCTTTTGCACACAGGCGCCAGTAGCCCTTACGGGGGCCTTGCGTAAGGGTTGAGAATTGAACTTTTTTGGTTAATTTAAGAGGTAGAATCCACCACTAACAAACGTATGGGCAAGAATTCCAGTTACACCCTGCATCATATTTCCTAATCATTAACAGAAAGGAATAAAAACATTGGTTTCAATCGCTTACTTTTTGTTTTCTATAAACATTCTGTATTTCTCATTTAAGAAAACCTTTTTTACTCATGAATGATCTGAGTTCAGTGTCGGACTGGCCCACCGGGCAACCGGGCAAATGCCCGGTAGGCCAATCCAGTTTGGAGGCCAAAATGTCCACATAATTTTATTTTTCAAATAGTAAAAACAAAAAAAATTCACAAATGTTTTTACAAAATTCAAAAAATTTCTAAACTTTGTGTCAAAGTATTTTCCCAGTTTTATTTGTGCATGTATTCATCATGCATCTATTATTTCTTAGTAGTCGTGATGATTGTGTGTGTGAGGTTCCCGCAGCGTCAGTCAAAAAATTCCTTAATCCAATTACAGAGAACGCCTATTTAAATGAAAATGACAGAACAATTGAGACTGAATTTCCAGTATTGAGATATAGGAGAATAAAAAAATGCAAAGAGAAACTGTCGGGGATCCTACGAAAGAAAGAGTTTTGAAAAAATTTGAAATGGAAACTTATAAAATGATTGTTAATCAATTAATACAAAGCATGGAAGACCGATTCACTAAAAATTAGGAGATTAGTGAACTATCAGTTTCTTTGATCCGAGTACTTTTCAACGTACTGCTCAACTAAATGGAGAAAATATTCCTGATTTCGCTTTTGTCATAATTTCAAAACTAAAATAAATCCCACAAGACATCATTAAACAAGAATTGATTAATTTCTAATTTTTTTTCACTTTACAAAAAGAACAATCCCAGCCTATGGTGACTGTGACTCAACCAATCACAACCCCCTGATCACGACACTAATAGTGATGACAACGCAGATGACACCGAAGAAGATCCAAATTTTCATTTAAATATTTGCATTGGTGAGGGGACAGAGGGTGATTGTGCGGGTTGTATGAATTGTTGCGTTAAAATTTTACACAAATATAATTTGCACGCTTTTACATGTAGCAATTTGTACTTAGCCTACAAATACTTATAGACATTATCATGCACCCAAGTAACCTGTGAAGGCGTATTTTCTAAAGTGAAAATAATCAAAAATAGGCTAAGAGCTTCTTTATCAGAAGAAAGGTTAGAATGTGCAGTGTGATCTACTCCAAAGCTTGAATTTCGACGAAATCATTGACAAGTTGCCAAATAGATCAGTTTCTTGAAAATCAAAATTATTGATGTGATTCATATTGTTAAGTATAATTATTAGAATGGAATAGAGTGTAAAAATTCCTATAAGGTCAAAGCTTGTGATCATTATTATTTATATTTTTTCTTTATAATTGTTCCAAACTCAAAGTTTATAAACCATAATAGATAAAGAAATTTTTTTTTATTTGTTTGAATGTCAGTTTATAAGAATAGAATAATTACCTACCTCCAACTTATTTTATTTTTTTGTTACCTTGTTTCATGTTTAAATTTTAAAATTATTAGAATAAATATTTTTTTCTTTAAGCGGCAGTAAAATATGGCATTATACTGCTGGATTGATTATGCTAAACTGTCACTTTATTGCCAAGCGGCAGGTAATATTATCTGCCGCTGACGAGCGGCAGATAAAGTTATTATCTGCCGCTGACGACTTTATCTGCCGCTGACAACTTTATCTGCCGCTCGTCAGCGGCAGATAATATTATCTTCCGCTGACGAGATCAAGTAATTTTCTTCGGATTTTGTTCACAAAGTTGTAAATAATTTGTTATAAAAACGTTTGCAGAAAAAATACTATATGTTATTCGGAGCAAAAGTATCTTTATGTAAATATGTAAATATGTAAATATAACTTTTGCTCCTAATAACATAATATACTATTATCTTACAGTAGCGCCTATTACCATACATTATACAACTGTTTTCAGTGACTAAAATGAGGTTTTATTCACAAGTGAGTTTTCATTATTTATACTACTGCATTGTTGGTAGCACTGTCAAGCTATGTCAAATTCGTAATTTTCAGGTTAAGTTTTACGTCAGTCTGTGTCAAATAACAAACAAAACCTAACCTACGAACCTCGAATTTGACATAGACTGACAATACACTTCAGTACTGTCAAACGTATATCACAAATCATAGCCGACTAATTAAAAATTTATTTAGCGACATATTCTGACTGCGCGAACTATTTAGGCACAAGAATTGCTACTGTAAGATAAAACGTCGTATATCACACGTGAGCGAAATGCCATTATAAGCTCGTGAGAAATTGTATCGCTCGTGCTGGGGCACTCGCGATTCAAAATTCTCACTCGCAAATAATGATGCATTTCTCTCACTTATAATATAATCTACTATTTTTCACTACCATCTTTGTAAGTGGTTCTTACACTGTCAAGTTTCAGAGATGTAGGCTACATTTACAAAAATTGTTACAGTTTCCATGACAATGTACTTACTTCCCTAGAGAAGTGAATTACTTACATCCCGCATGTATTACAACTGATAAGATGCCATGTCTGCCACTTGGTTAACACGAAGAAAACCATTGTCGTTCGTACTATTATCCATTTTTAATCAGAATACAAGCACAAAGCTCACAAAACAGCATTTGCAATCGTATTCACGCATTTTTTCCAAGAATTTTTCACAGTGCGTTTATAACTGTCAAACAAAACGTCACAGCGCTATAAGACTACTATAATTTAGCAAATGTCATAATTTTAAGCCAGGTTATTGCCTACCATTTACTTTACAAAAAGAAATATTGGTAATGAAAAAAATTATGTACTTTACACATAATGTAGCAAGATTTACACTACCTCGAACCTTGCTACCCTCGTTCGCTTCGCTCACTCAGGCATCAAACGGTCCTCGGTAGTGTAACTCTTACATACATCCCTTATAAAGTAATATACTATTTCCATTCCTCCATCGTTTTCTCTATAGTAGTTATTGATTTTGTTGTACTTTCACGTGCCATTACTGCACTGTGCCATTACTGGTAAGAGGGGTGCGTTTTGGGTCTTCGAGCTCCATACAATCATAAAAATTTCGCCTGCAGCAGTGCTTTGCCCCCGGACTCCCCTTTAGCCGGGAGGCTGTGCCCTCCCCACCTTTCCTCTTATTTTTACATGTGGAGGCCACATGCATCCTTTGCCCGGTAGGCCAAATTTTGCCAGTCCGACGCTGTCTGAGTTTGTATAAATTGATATGTGGTCACCCTATTGGTTAAACTTAAACAAATAAAAGATTACTGTCCTTTTTCACGATGCACAACTTCTTTGAACCGCATTTTGCCTTACACGAAACATAGGGGGGAGGAGGGAATAGATAAAATCGTTATAAACTTTTTACCAGTTCTCCAACAGTTATTCTATACAATATCGAGCCAAAGTGTAGAATAATGTCTTATTTAGCACTTCAACTAACCCAATCCATTATTCTGTAAAATAACTAGATATTCCACACAATAACGGATGATAGACTGTAGCCGTAAAATATATATAGCTACGGTGGCTAATTTATTATTTACTTTTAAGAATGCTCTGAATAGTATAGGTACAAGATGCAAGAGTTTTTTTGTACGATATTAATACATACCCATATAGGTATCTCTCTGTAGTTTACGTATTTTATTTTAATGTAACATTAAATTTAGCTAAATGAAGATAATGTTTAGCCAATTTTGCTTTTTCAACTTTGTCTACAATCAGAATAGTTACAGATTCGAACAAACAGGAAGGGTTCTGAAGAAATGCAGATGTAATATGCCACAACGTAGATTGAAAACGGAAAATAAATGTGTCGTATTAACCAGTTTCTGTTAACAAAATTATTAATAGTGTACGACTTCGATGTGTTGCATTATATATCGTATACTTTCCTCCACCAAGTTAGAAAAATGTTAAGAATTAAAAACTATTCAGAAACCCACCATTTTCGAACATTCCTGGCACAACACTTTATTATTAAGCAATTTAAGGCTGGACTCGATTTTTGTTTATAAACATAAGTGTTAAAACGCGAGAAACTACTGCGCACAAGCAAGAAACTGTAACTGACGAACGAAGACACCACGCACCCACACACCAACCAGCAATTGAGCAATCTGATGCAGCGCTACCGTTCGTAAAATTACCGAATACCCACAACAGATGCCGAAAATACCCGATTTTACCCGCAAGTGCAAAACAGCAGAAAGCCCGCGAATCCAAATATTTTTTTTAATGTTTATTATTTTAATACTCTATAACTTAATAAAACTCAAGTTTTAATTATTTTTCAGTTTATTTATTAAAAATACAACATAAATCCTTTGAAGTAAAAAAATCTGGTGTGATACACGCCCACAACTTCCTTTTACAGTGATCTCGTAATTAGCTAAAAATTTGATTTTTAATTTTTAAGCATTTGTCAAAAATTTTCAAAAATTACAAATGCTACGGAAACCGTACAAAATTAATTAAAGAGCATTTATAATCACCCAGTATAAATTAAAAAGTGGTCACCCTACTTACACAGGTTGCCCATACAAATATCTAAAACCGTAATTGAGCATTTTTCTCGAATCAACCCTTAAAGGTTCAACGGGGGTGAATTATTGAACCTTCTGTATCGCTTGTGTTTATTGAGTTACAACATTCGTTTTTGGCACATAGGTGTCTTCTTAAAATATTTAGAAAGCGATTGAACGTTTTTTTTAATTTTACCCCAAACGGACGTAAAGAGGGTAAAACTAAAAAGCGCTAAGGGGTTAAAATAATTATTTTTTTTCAATGAATTCAGTTTAGAATAAAATGGGGTAGAAAGTTGTTAATATTTATTTAATTTTGCTTTATACGTTTGAATTCTTGAAGAAATAAAACAAAGCGTAGATCCAGCTTCATAATACCCGAAATTACCCGTAATATTAAATACCCGCGTATTTACCCGCAAATGACTGAAATACCCGCATTTCGGGTAATTACCCGCAGATTGGCAGCACTGATCTGATGTGATGCAGCATGCTAGCTTGCAAAACGAAATAGATTTATAAATTCGGGGAAGCCCCGCTGCTTACTCCACAGAAATTTTACTCGCAACGCAGCTGCTGACAGTGGGACTCAAGGGCGTAGCCAGGATTCCAGTTAGAGGGGGGCATAAATTTAATTACACAATCAACTACTATTATTATTATTATTATAGCTTTATTTCATTTTTTACAAATTACAAAAATTATAAGTTGAAATATCATCAGCTTCCACAAATCTGCCGCAGATCGTAGCTTCTTTTTTTTAAATGTTGTATAATGTGAATTGCAATAACGATTATGAATCAACTGCCTTTTGCTCTTTATAAATGTTTAGGGCTGCCTCTCCCTAGCTACGCCCATGGTGGGACTCATTGTCATTGTAACCTCACGAAGAACACCATAGACGGAACATACGTATAATATCTAGGCGCTGGGCTTAATAAGTTAAAGAAATAAAATTGCCAGATATTTGGTAAATTTTTTAAGACATAGCCATCTAGCAGCAATTAATATTAAGTCGATAAATTACTCCAGATTGTTTTCCCTGCATTTGTAATTTCTATCTACTGCACAGGCATAGTACAATTTCGGCTATGGAAAAATGACGTCATGGACAAGTTACTTTATATTCAACTCAAAAAATCAGCAAAGGTCTTTACTCGGAACTTCCCTCGCAACTGAACGTTTTGAAACTAAATTTTTTGAAAATATCAACGAAAAAATACTTTTTTTTAATGTTATCGCCCTGTACATATTGGATCCAAAATATGTCTATTTTCCTTAGGGGTAATACATGAGCTATATTCAAAATATTACTTTTATTTAATAGGTGTTGAGTTAAAGTAGAAATAGACAAAAAAGTTAACATGCTCACCCTGTAGGATGATTGTTTTAGGCCTTAGGCGAAGAAAATAAAAAGATCAATAAAAATTTTAATTAAAGTAGGTGCACATTGCCTAGTAACCATTCTTATAGTTGCTTCTTGTTTTCACCGCACACTCACGAACATAATTTTGTAAATCTAAAGCCCACAGCCAATTTTGTTAAAACGCAAACTTATAAAAATGTGGAACGTCACTCCCGGTGTTTGCTTTTCGCGGCGGCTTTTAACATCCTACCATTATGCGCAGAACATAAGTTCCACTTCATAAGCTCAAGATTACTTGTTTTTTGCAAAAGCACGCTTTAGTGTCAATGTTTTGTTTGGCACCACATGATACTTCGATTACTGGCACAGAATGCAGCGTTACGAGTCCCCAGTCGTTCATTGTCTAAGACAAAAATAATCAAAACCTGTATATAAAAATACAAAATTTAGTTGAAAATTGCTAATTGATGTTTACATCCACGAAACTGCCGTTTCTTAATACTCGCAATATAAATAATTAAAAATAAGCGCTAAATAGCACAATTGAAAATAAGAATAAAACCAGAGAAAAGCAAAAACAAAACAAAGTCCAGTCTCAAATCTTGACTTTTAATGTAAATCGTGCATATTTAAATGCAAATGTTCGTGCTTTCAATATTTAACGTAAGCATAAAAAGCAAAAATCCGGTTTCTACTAACAAAGCAAAAAGATAAATTCTTTAAAAGCATAAAATGTCAAAAGGTGCGAAAAAAGTACTAACTTAAACAAACAGGCATTGAGAATAACAGTTTCTCAAACATATTTTTCTAAATGCATTAAAAAGTATCAGTTTAAAAAAATATTTGTCTTTCTTTTTGTGTCAATACATTTAATACTTTATAATGAAAAAATATTATTCAATCATTAAAGCGCGTATAGCTAAATACATACATATTTATATTTACATAAACTGACAAAAAACTATTTCTTAATTAAAAATGATTAAATTTTTGTCGATAAATAACAGCTGGAAAATAAAGGAATAGTATTGATTTAAACAGCTAATTTCTTTATATTGTTCAATATGATCCATCATTTAATTCAGTCTTCTCAAGCTTAAAATAGTTTTGAAAGTAGAAAAGCCTATCTCTACCTCTATATTTGTTATTGAGGTGTACTTACATTTCATTTTAAGGTGACTGTTTGGTAACTTCAGATTCTGTTTCTAACAGGTCCAGAATTTTCAATTCCCGTCTGACGATAGATAACAAGCCATACCAAGCAATTTTTAATAGATTTCGTTTACACGTCATAACCTTGATATGTTATTGGTACTATGTAGAGGAAACAAAATAGAATGGAGCCAAAGGATTATGATATAGGTGGTTCATTGCACGCCTATCGGTAAGCCCAAAATTGCAAAACTCTATTTAAATTGTTACTTCGACACAAAGTGTACGAAGTATTGAAATTCCCTCATATCGAAAACCACGCTGAGTCAAATATCGGTAAAATTTCGTGTCAATCGACTAATGAACCCATTACACCAAATCTCCGCCTCGGCTGTGCAGATTTTTTGGTGAAGACTCCAGCCCACTAGATCCCTCCCTCATATTGGGGGTGCCTAAACGTGCTGTGCGGTGTACGTATGTTCCGGTAGCCAGGAACCTTCCTGAAGTCTTGGATCTTTTTCATACGATAAATAAAGCCTTGATATACCGACATCAATTCAAAAATGACGGTTAACCTATTCTAAGTTCCCGCGTGTGACCCACGTGCCATGAGCCAAACAATAGTTGCCGGCCCTCAATATGTCTGTATACATCCGTTTCTTGTTATTTTCCTTAATAATAATCACATGTAAATATATAGGGCAAATCCACTGATTTTTTAATTTAATTATACTTGTTCAAAAGTCAACACATACAAAGTTAAATTGATTAGATTTGCAAATTTTTAGTATTTAAGTTAATTTCAGGAATTGATTTTTTGTTTTTGTTAAAATTTGATTGGAATGAAATAATTAATAAATTTGTTTTGGTTAAGCATTAAAATAAATTTTTGTTTTTCATTTTTTAGATGATATAACCAACAGCATTTTTTACAGTATTCACTTGATTTCTTAAATACACTCATTAATAATACATTCAATTTGATAATAAACGTCAAGTTAAGGTGCCGAAGTATTCTTAGAAAGCACCGAAGGGCGCGTATTAATAGTTTTTATAACAATAGACTGATTTATAATATTGAACTGTGAAGCGGAGTGAAGTGCGTATTGACAATTTTTATGATTAATAACTGGTTCATAACATTTCATTGTACTAGCGAAACGGAGTGATGCTGAGTGTCGAAGTATTCTTGGAAAGCACCGAAGGGCGCTTTTCTGGGGCGGGGGTTGCCGTATATTTTTATAATGACGTTCTGCAATGACTAATAGACTGCAGATTGTTGGTTTATAAAATCTTGACGGAGTTATTATCCGCGTTGAGCTTTCCTTATATTTGCACCTAGTGAAAATAAGTGAAGTGTGAGTTTGTGAGTGTTAGAATATGGGTTCAATGTCGAAAAAATCTTTGTGTGTTTGAAGAAGATGTGGAAAAAAGAAGGCATTGCATGCTACATAGATTGCACTTAGAAATAGAACGGCACGGTAAGTATAGAGATTATAATTTATATTTCTTACGTTAGTACGTCAATTAAAAGAGATGTAAAACATTATCCGTTCCAGGAGTAATACAAAATCTTTCTATATAAATACTACAGGTTGTCCACCTAGTGTGGAGTAGATGGATTGTATTTTTTATAATGAAATTGTCGAAAAAGTTATAAAAGAAAGTTATATACTATGGTTGGGAGCAAAACATTTATAGCTAGACGTGATGTTTATGCTGGGCAACACGTTGTGTGTAAAAAACACTAATTTTTCAACGTGTTACATACAAGATTTTCCGAAATTTGAGTCATACTCATTGTTATAGTATATGAATTTACTTAAATCTACAAAGTTCTTCTAAATTATCATATTAGCACTAGTGTCAATATAAAATCTCATATTACAACTAGTGGGAATATATGAATCATTTTGACGTCGAAAACGACAAGAAAATGTCATTATATTAGGTCAAAACTACAGAAATTATTAACTGGCACTGATAACTTGATAAGTATTGACAAACGTACAGGGTGTCCCGTAATCGCCACTAAAGCGGTAGATAACAACAATCCTTTTTTCAGGTAAAGTATCCCTCCTGTTTTAAATACGACAAAATGGCACCAGGAAGAGTTGTTCAAAATGTAAAATTATGGTCCTATACAAAATTTCACAAATATCCACGGACTTTTATGAAACCGTGCATTAGCGAAGTACTTTTGTAATAACATGGTTACATAAAAGTAAGCCCATATTTCTGAAATTTTGCATGATACCATAATTTTACATTTTGAGCATCTCTTCCTGATGACATTTTGTCGAATTAAAAACAGAAGAGGTACTTTACCTGAAAAAACAATTGTTTTTATCTACCGCTCGTGAGGGCTGGCGAACACCAATCCAACATTTTCGTATTAAGATTTTCGACTCAGGATGGTACAAGGAATATCGCTACCTGAAGATTTAGTGGCCATTATGGGACACCCTGTATAAGGCAGCGAGTTCAGCTTCCAGCATTTGCTTTAGGTGAAGCAGCAGTACCCGAACAAAAGTTGTAAATAAATGAGTTTCTCTTATAACTTCAATTTTTATTTTAAAATAGCGTCCCCTTAATATTTCTACCCCAAGACCCATTCGACAAATAGTATCCCAGGTCGTTTCTCACATTTTTTCAAGCATGTTGAAGCAGTCGCTTGGACATCATCACCGTAGCCAGCTGAACTCCTCAAAGCTACTATGTATGTATTGTAGTAATTTTAAAGCGCACACTGTGCAGTGAAAAGTGATTTTTGAAGTGCCGCCATTTTGCGTAGCGTTGCTGTGAATTTAAAATTAAGCGTTTGAACGGTTGTTCCTGTCTTTAAGTCAATTTTAGTATTTATCGTCAAGTTTTAATGTTAGTATTTAGCTTGGCGTTGTGAGATTAAAGTAACTACCGTCATTGAGTCAGATTTGATTGTTTACTGTCAGATATTGTTTGTAGGTAGTTTCATTGTGTAATTAAAGTTGTTGCCATTGTTTTTGGAGTCCGTTAGATTATTTGCTGTCACGTTTACTGCCTGTATTTAGATTAAACGCTGCGCAATTAGCAACATTTTTTGAGTATTTCTTTTAATATTCATTGTTCACCTACATATTTCTACGTTAATATACTTCATTTTTAATTAGTTGTGCTTTCCTTTAGTAGATATATTAAGTTTGTATGCGTATTGTAAAGGAGTTCAGACAGCTGAAGGAAAAAGCAAGCAAGTCCGACGCTGCTGAACGTGGACTGTCGCGTAAGCATTGCCAAGCTTCGCTTCCACTTTCTCGATAAGCCCACCCATGTTTTTCTCGATTTAGTAGAGTGGTGGCGTTTGGCAGTTAACATGTTTATTGCGTTTACCGGGTCGTTGCCCTGATTAAGGTCGTAAGAAACCGCTCTCTTCCTTCTGCGTGTTCGCCGGCAATCTTTGTTACAACCCATCGTAACGTAGTTGGGGCAACGAATTCAAGAATTTTCCGATTTGTGTCGTTTTTTAATAACCAATTCATGTCGTCGACGGTTTCGTAGTGTAATAAAGTATGTAAAATTAGTCGCCGATGGATACAGCAGCGTATATAGAAAATTGCTCGATTCGATGGTCCAAACGTGAAAATTCAAAAAATTTAATGCAAGAATCATATTCTAAGAAATCACTCTCGCAAATTCTGAATATTTTGATACTAAACACCAGTTAGTTGAGACCAGTTTCCCCGTGTGAATTTAATTCCCGTGGGATTTTCTTGTATCATGCTGATATTGTTTTGTGGTCGAGCTTGGCCGCCAGCTCCAATTCGAAATGCCCACTGGTTTCATTGATTGCGCTTTAATTTTCCCCGTGTTTTGGTACCACATAACCCTGGACGCTGATTAGGTTTTCCGCTAATTTAATTTATTTAAAATTTTAATATTACGCCCGCAGACTCCGTTCAGGTGGCTATTTTTATTGGACCTTCGTTTGAGCTGCTGCTGGGATCTTGGTTTTATATTTTTCAGCTGTAGCGGCCTTTTTTTCGCACTTGTTGCAATTATGGTTTTTCCTTGCGCGCTCGGTCTACTGACTTGATATAAAGATGGGCTTGCGTTTGCTGGATAGCGGCCAATTTCCTCTTTATATCGACTCCAAACATGCGTGTATTAATTGAGACGGCGTAATTGTTTTAGGCGTTTTTCCAAACCCCGCCGCTGGCCCGTCTACGGCTGATTCTGGCTTCCGCGCGTCGTCCTCCCGGGCCGAAATAATCTATACGTGCTTTCTCCGTGCTTTAAGAGTATAAATTTTATGATGCTGTTTGACAATATTTTTGGAAATTTGCACGGCCGAGGCGAACTGACAAACATATGGGCCATGACTTTGTTCTTGCCCCACCTGGCTGGCTCCGCGGATTTTCGGTTGTTTCGATAGCTGTTTGCCGATTCATATCAACCTATTGCCTAACCCTGCACTTGATATCATTTTTAGCAGCTCTAAGAATTTGTTTATTCTTGAAAATATAGTCATAAAAAGTTGAGCAGTCCGTGGTATAATTTATTTTGATATTGTTTACCAAGGTTTGTTGCATGAAAGAAAAATCATACTAGTCTAACAAATATTTTAGTGTTAGGGTATACGCACATAAAAAATCATTATTGGTGCGATTTTGCAACTCATTTGATTAGCTTGAAATTCGAAAAAGCTATCACACTTTTGATGTTCGATGCCATTTAGAACAGAAGACTATTCATTAAGTCGTTCGGATCAGAATAGATTTTTGTTTTCTAATATCAAAATGCACTTATTAAAAATGTTCCTAATATTTTACATAAAAAAATAAATATAACATTATTGTATTGTAATTTGTGACTGAAATTCGTTTAACATTTCATATTCTTGATTTTTAAAATCCCATATACTCTTCTACTTGTTGCAAAAAGATCGGATAAACAAGTAGTTTATAATTTTCATGGAGAATATTTTCAATTTATTTCATTATTTTCAGTTTATGTACCTTCTATGATGTTTTTGTAATAATAAATAATGTAATATTAATTACGAACGATTTTCCATTCATATTTTAAGTATTTGTATGTAACTATATAGTACTAAAATTGAATTTGCTTTTATTTTTTATTTAACCTTTTCCAACGTCCTTTACTTATAATAATAAAGTATATTCGTTGTAGTACTTCTGAAGCTGACAGTTATTAAATCAACGTGCTGAAACAAGCTACTATCAATATTATAGGAATTTATGATAGAAAGATATACTAAGTTAAATAGTTTAATAAAATACATCAGGTTTAGTTTATTGATCGAAAGATGGTTTTCGTTATACAAGATGTCCCGAAAAAATAGCGACATTCTTCGGGTAGTTATGGGGGATGATGGAATATAAACATTTTGCTTATAAAGTTTTTCTTTTAAATCCATCTCCACCGAGATACACCCTTCCGAAAAGTGTGGTTGTATTAGAGAACTTTTTAACGGACAAGCATTCCATTATACAAAAACATGTACTAGAAAGCGCGATTTAAAAGCTTCTTCAGTTTTTCTAGTTTTTCGTTAAACTCATATTTTTTGTGTAAAAGATAAACTACATTATAATGCACGAAACAGTTATTCAGCAAAATACCTAGCATCATAATGTGTTATATTTCTTCTTACAAAAGAACTATCCGATTCACGAAAAACTTAAAAGAACTGAAAAAGCTTCTAGATAAATCAGGCTTTTCACTTCCCATTTTGGAGTCGAGCATCGGTCGCGGAACCGGGCGGACGTTGTTTAATCTCAGTGACCGCTACATCCATTTTTTTCAGGTTTTCGTTTTTTCTCGATTTTGCATCTTTAGCTTCAGTTCTATTGACTACTAAAGTGATTCGGTCCAAAATCCGCTATCAATGTTAAAATTATATTTGAAAAGTATGTTTCAGAGCAAAACTGGCCAAATCCACGTTTTTACGCAAACCCGGCTATATCCGATTGCCTTTATGAAGAGCCTGCCGTATTAATATAAGTTAACTTTTTTATTCTGTTTAATTTTTTAACTAATAATGTGCGTTATTTTGTAGTTTATAGATATATTTTGTCATTATTTTTGAAAAATAAAGTTCGTTTCCACATTTATTAATGGATGGAAGCAAACCCGGTTATATTCAGAACATTTTTTGAAATTTTAGCCTTAATGTGAATTTTTTGAAAATATAAATATGTTCCATCAATCAAGTGTATTAATGACCACAAGAAGTAACTTTGTATTTTTTTTATCTGTAAAGGCCAGGAAATGGGGGAATTTTTGACATTTTCCCAACATTTTACCAAAATGAACATAGCCGGTTTTGCACGGATGCTCCTCATTTAATTTAATTTTCTATCCACAATCATCTTGTAACTGAAGTTTTATCCATACTTATGAACTGTCTAAAGTACCACTTTATCCACTAGTGGAATCATGAAATTACTATATTCCACTAGTAGATAAAACCATGTCACTTACTACTGCATTGTTGGTAGCCCTGTCAAGCTATGCCAAATTCGAAATTTGTAGGTTAAGTTTTGCGTCAATCTGTGTCAAATAACAAACAAAACTCAACCTATTAACCCCTCGAATTTGACATAGACTGACAATACACTTCAGTACTGTCAAACGTATAATATTTGATCTTTCGGTATTTTGCAAATTGTCACTATGACTTTTCATGGCTGTCAATACAAAACGTATGTTTTTTAGATATTTATTGACTTGTTGGATAAAACGTTGTATTGCATTTGTGTTTTAGTTGCGTTTTATCCACTTAAGAAAATTAAACGCTCGAACTGCGTTCTCGCGTTTAAACATTCTTGCGTGGATAAAACACCATCTAAAACATTTATAACAGGTGGGCCACGGGAGCGGGAAGTTTTGAAAATGACGTATTTCAGAAAATAACTGTATTTTATTAAAACAAATTACAACAATAACAAGACAAGTGTAGGCCATTTTTATTTCTTAAAAATTATGCTTTCTAAATGGCCTCCCTTTCTCTCTATACACTCTTGAAGCCGAATGTTGAAATTCTGCATAACACGACGCAACATATCCAATGGAATATTAGCAATTTCTTCCCGAATTTTCATTTTTAGTTCCTGAATATTTAGTGGTCTATCAACGAAAATCTTGCGTTTTAGATAGCACCACAAAAAGTAGTCACATACCGTAAGATCTGGCGATCTTGAAATGGATTCGAAATTGCCGCTTTGCTGCGACCACACAATCGTTATTTTTGTAGTATGATTTCATCACAAAAGAACGTTGTTCGCCGGACCACGGACCATGATTACTAAATGGCATAAACTGACAAATGATGTGTCAAACAAATCCACTGCAACCTATGCATAGTAACGAAATAATAACATTTTCAAAACTTCCCGCTCCCGTGGCCCACCTGGTACAATAAATAACTATTATCCACAATCTTGTTTACTGGTCCTCGATAGCCGGCATAATAATGATTTTTATGGTCCGAGGGTCTATAAAATTGCTAATCAGTATATGAAATGTTCTTTCGTCTCTTATATTTTTTAAACTCCTTACGAATGCTCTGTTTTCAACAATTTAAGTGAATCTGGAATTTTTCATGAAAAACACCTGGAAAACCTGGAAATATCAGGGAATTTTGTCCTCAGAAATTAGTATACACCATGCCTTAATGCATAAATAACTTATTATTTTTTATTTTGTCCAAATGGAAATACTAGTTATGAGCAGCGTAGAAAGGTTCATTTTGAAAAATTTTCGTTTGGAAGGTTTCCCGTAAAGAAATATTCACTTCCAATAAGAAAGTTTCTTTGAACGTTGGTAAAGAGCTTCCCAGAAAAATCTCTTGCAATTCTCCTGTTATTTTAATTGCAAATTGTCATTAAAGGAGGTATAGTACAGTTCCTTCAACGAAAGAAGAAATAGTCCTCAACTTTTTTATTTTATGATTTACGTACGTATAATATTTTTATGCGGTTTGATTTCTAAGTACTCAAGTTAGCAGTTTAGAAAATGAAAGTAGGGATAGCCATGGAACTACTGCAGATTTGACGAAGTTTAGAAATTGCAACAACTGATTGTAATTAAAATGAGTAATAGCGAAAAAGTGGATATGCTGTTAATTTTGGGTGTGTAATCGCATTTTTTTAAATAATAAGTTATTTAAAATCCACTGGGTTTGCGACAAAATTTGTACTTTTGAGTTGGAGAGAGCGCAAATCCATACTTACTTATTTAATTCGTTGCCTTTGTAGCTTACGGTGTAAGGCATTTTTTGGAGTTGGTGGAGTTTTGGGTATCTGCTGTACCCCTTCTTCCTTCCTTTTTATTTCTGTAATTTCTAAATATCTCAGCTGAAGTTCTTCAATTTTTTTAGATGTTTCCTCTTTCTTTCCATTTATTCCTTTAATATTCCAGTTTCCTATTTTGAGGCTTCCGTTTTTGCGCGGTTTTTTCCTTTTCCGTTTCCATGTCAGTTATCTATGTATTTCGGCCTCCTTAATAGTTTTTTAGAATGTTGACTTTTACACAATTCCGTTAACTTTTTTGGCAGGCAACAAGCCGCGGCTACGCCTTGGCTTGTACTTGCCTACCTCAAATATTAATAGGCCCTTACATTCCTTGTTACTTGCATAGCTATTATGTGGTTACCTCGGATTCTTTAAAATCCATAAATTCGCCTTTCAGCGAGGCTTAGGCTGCAATACACTTACACGTACTCACGTCTATTTATATCGTATTGTTATAACTGAGATTTCCGATTTTTTTTTGCTTACTTCTCTTTTACTATGTTATACTACCACTTTGCAAAAATTATGTGTGATTGTCCCGTTTATGAGATTTTACCGGTACGATTTCACTGCGCGTCCGCTCCGCCTTCATTGTTTGGGAATACCCCAATGAAACGTTAATGACCATTTGCTTGCAAACCTGTGGAATTGCCTCCAAGATTACCTGTCCTCACACCGTTGGATGATTTCTAATTTAATCTAGATTATTTAGAAAACAAATCAGATGTGCGCAGTTATCACCCGATGAGGAAGGCAAAGAAACAAACCAAGAACTCCGAAAGAGATCAGAGGCGTGTGTTGTACAAAAATGTGAACATGTTGAGCAATTTATTGGATCGACGCCGACGGTGCTGTATATCTGTATAACCTAATAAAATTACCAATCCTTAGACGCGATTTTTGGCAAAACGTTTTATAGAATCCCACTGAAATTCTATACATTCAAGAGAAAAAGATGAAGACTATAAAATATATAACAAAAAACTGCATATGCATAATATACTTCCGGTTTAACCAATAGCAAGCGAAAAAAATATTTGAAATTGCTACTAAATAGCAATTATGATCTCCAACAGCCAACTATAATTTTTTTTAAATCGTAATATAAAAAAGTGATTGAGTGTTCCCTCTTTGATTAAAGGCACTCTGGAAGAAAATACGTCAATACTCATTTTTAAGTTTCGATTTAATTTGAAAAAGTCTCCAAAAATGGTCGAATCTACTAAAAATAAACCGAAATTCAAATTTTTCGTTGTATAGGTACATGTAACATAATATTAAGAGTAATCATGCTATTTTTTACGTATTTCGCGACACCACAAAATAAAAATATTAGAACATAAACGTTTCGGAGGAAAAATCTACTTCCAATTGCAACAATTAACTATTAAATTAACTATGAGAGCTTAGATTATTTTATTGAAGGTCTAGCAGAGTGCGACTAACATCCACAATAAAATAGTGTGATACTGACAGCCGCCTACTTGATTACATCTTTAAGAATGGACAGCCTACCATTACTTAAATCAACTGAGTGTGTGTGGACCAGCATTTGTTTTTGCTCAGCAAAATATACGCAGCTTCTTTATTTCACGTCTAGTTAATATCGATCCTTTAAATAAAATATTTCTTTGTGATATACCAATGTATTTTGTAGTTGTTATTCCAAGCATGTTCTGCAATTTTACATTTACCAATCCGGTATACCTTAATCAAATTTTGGTGTTCTTTAATCATAACTTCTAAAGGCCTTGATGTTTCACCAATATAGTTTTAATTACTAAATTGTGAAAAACGTTCAGACAAGATGTGTTTCATCATAAAAACTCTTAATAAAAATCTAAATTAACAGAGTAACTAAAAGGGAATAGACGTGTAATTTAGTATTTCTGAATTGTTTTCAAGAAGTGGATTTTATTACAGTTATACAAAGATTTAAAACACTACTTGTTTTAATGCTAAAAATCTGGTGTGATACACGCACACAACTTCCTTTTACACTGATCTTATAATTAGCCAAAAATTTGATTTTAAATTTTTAAGCATTTGTCAAAAATCTTCAAAAATTACAAATTCTACAAAAACGGTGCAAATTAGAGCGTTAGGTAAAGAGACAAATTTTCTCTAGAATTTTAAGCTGAATTCAAAAATATAATAATATACCGGGTGTTCTATTTAAAATAGGAGTTAATAAAAAAATAGAAAAAAAAGACCAAAGAAACCTATTTTAGAATTATTCAACTGGAAAATCACCTATCTCACATCAATACACACTAAAAATGTAATAAAAATGAGAAGTTTGAAAAAAATCGTTAGAGCCGCTTTTGAAAAATCGAAAAAAACTGAAGAATCACAAGAGTAAACACCTAATTCCGGTTATGCGATTATCTTCAAAAGCTTACTGTCGCATCTACATAGTACACAAAACTTATATATGGAGTTTCAACCCCATACCTTTTTTCGTTTCTGAGATATTCTGTTCACAGACACACAGACAGACAGACAGACAGACAGACACACAAACAGACAGACCAATGAAAAAAAATATGTTTTTTGGGTTCAGGGGACTCTGAAACGTGAAGATCTGTTGAAAACTCAATTTCGAATTTTTGGGGTGAATCCAATACTTCCTTTATTGTAAAAGGAAGTAAAAAATGGCAAATTTTTATTTAATTTTTTTAAATTTTTCAACGGTGCTCATACGACATATCAATGAACAGATGTATTTACTTATATAACATAAAATACTCTATAGTGTTCCATTAAAAAAGTAAGTATTGTACCCCAGTCGCATATCGAAAACATTTTCCGTTTTACTTAATGAATACATACCTAGTCTACATTTGCCTTTTGATATCATTTAAAAAATAGCTTATACAAAATTATTACCTTTTTCTTCGTCATCGTAAAACAAAACCCTTTTACATTTTGGTGAGACAGGCCGGAGTATTTTAGGATTTATCAGATTTTTCCCTCTTGCGTTCTTATTGATTTCCAATCGTTCCAGCACTAAAATAAATGATTACATATTAGAAAACTTCTGCCTTTTGAAATACAAAGATGAGCCATATTATGAAGTCAGAAAAAAATTAACCCATAGGACTGATTTAAGAAGTAATGAACATTCTCAATTACTGCTATAAATCAAGCATTATTAATTATTTCATCACTAGGTAGTACTAGAAATAAAAAATTAAAAATATAAGAGTTATAGTCACAAGCCATTTGCCAAGACGATCGCATCGACCTTGGAAATCGAACAACAAATTTTCTTGTACGAGAATGTAGTATTTTTATTTATTATTCAATTAGCCCTTTTGTATTCAATAACAAATTGCTATTTTTTGCTGATTAGTGAGGTTGCAGTGCTTGCAAATCCCTAAAGTATTAATTTTTTCCTCATATTGTTAATATAAAAATTCACACAAATTAGTATTATTACACTTGGAAGAAAGTAAGCTTTTAAAGATGAAAATTTGATTCCTCGTGGTATTAGAAAAAACAAGATGGCCTTTACCTTGATTATTTCAATAAAGTTAACAGTGGAAATAATTACAGTGAACAGACTTCAGTCACCCCATCATATGTGCCAAATTTGCATTTGATCCGATAAACGGTTCTACAGAAATCAAAGCGGCCCATACTTTTGAGACACACTGTATTATTTTAATTGACACAACTGAAACGGAGTGTAAATAGAGAGTAAATACTTACCCACTACAAGTTTTTTGTTATTCATACTAAATACCGGATCTTGGCAACGCATCAGGACATCACATATATCACTCCG